>SZWC01009499.1:13133-26352 GCA_023375785.1 Penium margaritaceum
GGGGGGGGTTGGGATAGGAGGGATAAGTTTGCCACTTATGTTGGTGTCCCTGCATTTTCAATCGCAGACATCATTTCAGACTCAAATGTTGCTGATTACGGACTCATACGTTGCGTCTCCCACTTGTATGGCTCTCCTCAGTCCTTGCTGTTTGCTCTAGTGCTAGCCCATAGCCCACGTACAAATTGATGAACTGACATGAGTAACATAATAAAGGAAAACATGGGATCGAACTCAATGAATTTGTATGCCATGCGACTGTCCACATTAGTGTGTTCATGAATGTACATTGCTCTTCCTATATTGCAACCGATGTGTCGATGGACCGCTGTGGTGATGGACCACCTCGATGTGCCGATGTGCACATCGATGTTCCGTGGTTCAAGGTGGGGAGAGCAACACTGACTGAAATCCTTGGACCTCTCAAAGCTGGGGGAGACAGTGGATGTGACTGACTACCTTCGAGTCATTGGCTCACTGATGTAGCTTGCCACCATCACACGTGTTGATATTGCCTTTGCTGTCAACTTTCTATCTCAGTTCTCTCAGTGTCCACGCGAGCGGCATCTTGAGGGCACCTTGCGAGTCGTCCGCTATGCACTATCCACACCACGTGTTGATCTTTTCTTTCATGCACAACCCTCCCTCGTGGTTGATGGCTTCAGTGACAATGACTGGGCACACGAATCTGATGCATGCAGCCGAACAGGGTACATCTTCATGGTTGGAGGGACCGCTGTATCTTGGAAAAGCAGCAAACAAGGGTGTGTTGCCCTCAGCACAGCGGAGGCTGAGTATGTTGCTCTTGGCGCAGGTGTGTGTGCGGCTGTCTGGCTGTGTTGTCTACTGCAACAAGTGTGTGTCCCCATCCGTTGCATCACTCTACATTGTGACAATCAAAGCACAGAGGACATAGCCAAGAACAGTGGCTTGCATCACTCCCGCACCAAGCACATCAATGTTGAGCATCACTTTGTGCGTGAGTGCATTGCCATTGGCATTGTCCAGGCTGCATGGGTGGACACACGTTCTCACAGAGCAAACTTCCTCACCAAAGCCCTCAGTCGAAATGTCTTCAAGAGTGATGTTCATGCTGTCGGTCTCATTTGTCCCCATGACCCAGGTTGAGTTGCTCTGTGTGTCTGACGTGTCTCTGTTCTCCTTGACCTGTTGTGTCTTCATGTGTGTGGAGTGTGTGCCTGCAGGTCATGGGGGAATGTTGAAGTTCGTTGGCCACTCACATCTCTATGCCCTCTTGTCTGCTCCTCCATGCACAGACATGTACAATTCAACTCACATGACCTCACCTGGAAGATGTCAAGCGAGCCTACCATGATGGGCGTCCTTGGCAAAATGACACACCTTCTTCACCCAGGAGTGCCTGCAAGCACATGCATGGTCCTGACTTTATTCTCTTTCTCTGATGCGGGAGATGTTAGGGCTCATCCATTCTCACTGCCCTGCTCTGCATCATGTCTTGCTTGCCTTGAGTTTTCAAGGGGAGCTGCATTTCCCGGGTGCTGATCCTTAGGGGGCTACCATGCTGGGTTCACCCGTGCACTGGTGAGTAGCCGCCGCACGGACTAATTCCAAGCAGTCGGGCTCGACCCCCGGGTGGCGATGTGTGCTTGCTCAAGTGTCATGCTCGTAGCGAATACATGCTCACCGGTTGCTAAGTCTCGCTCTCTCCCCTCTCACTCTTTGTCTTGTTTTTCACCTGAGCTATTGAGGCAAGTACTTTCTCGTATCCATGGTGTACCGTATGCCCACTCGTGCTCTGCCACTACCTCACACGTGTGTGCCCTAGGATGTTGCCTGGTAACTACAATTCAGCAGTTGTGTTGCTAGGAAGCTTCCACACATCTTCTCATGGTATCAGAGCAACGAGACAGTTCTCACTCAGCTGCGCACCAGAGACGCAGCAAAGCAGTAGCACTGAGTGTCACGGTTGCATCTGATTCACTGGGACCTGTCGACGTCACCCGACTACCGCTGACGCCACCCTCCTTCACCACGTGAGAGTGCAGTAGCAGTAGCCGCTAGCACCAGCAGCAGTAGGCGGCAAACACAGCAGATGGCAACCACTGGCAGCTCTTGGCATTGGCGCTAGCAGCAACAGCAGTAGGCGGCAGCTACAGCATGTGGCAGCGGGCAGTTGCAGCAGTAGCAAGCGGCGAGCAGCAAGCTATGGGCAGCGAGTAGCCACCAGCAGCACTAAGCAACAGCCTGCAACAGCAGTAGCATTGAGCAGCAGCAGCAACAGCGATTAGCAGCTGCAACAGCGAGTAGCAGCAGCATTAGCAACACCGTAGCAGTAGGGCGCAGCAGCAGCAGCAGCGCGCAGCAACAGTAGCGCATGGCAAGAGTAGTGCACACTGGCGCTACAACATAGCAGCACCGTGTGGCTATTGCCACATCTACGCAAGTTGCTGCACGGCTGCTATTGCACGCGCTGGCGCAACTGCAGCAGGAGCGGCGGAGCGGAAGCTGCTGTGTAGCTGTCGCGTAGCTTCCGCGCGGCTGTTGCGAAGCAACCTCTTAACAACCGCGAGGGTTGTAAGAAAAAAAGAAAGAAAAGAGGAAACGTACCGACGTCAGCATTCTTCTTACTGACGTCATCAAGTCTGTGCTAACGTCAACAAACCCCTCCTGACATCAGCAATGGCCTTCATCCCGAAACAATTGGTCGAAAAGTCAAAAGTTGCCAGCGTTTCAATTCTTCAAGAACTGCTGTTGGTTCTGCAATCCGACCGGTTTGACATCCCGGTCCATACTGAGTATTGACATGGCTCCGACTGGTGACAAGGGCAAAGGACTACCAGATCCCTCTTCCTCCTCCTCACGGTTCATGAGCCCACGCTTGCAGGCTATTTAGGACCTACAGAGTCATCAGGATGAGATGCATCTTCTGTAGCAACAGCTGACTGACGCCATCCGTATGCTCAGTGAGCTTCTTCGTGGTCAGTCCATGGCCCCACAACAGACCTCCTATGGAGTCGGCAATGTTCTACCTTCTGCACAGCAGTCAGCATCTACACCGGAGATAGCAGCAGGACGCGACCCGCCACCTCTTGATCCTTGGGATGAGGACCCTGACATTCTTGATATGGAGGATGTCACTCATGAGAGGGAGATCCGCGTGCTTTAGGAGCGTCTCCGCCAGCTTCAGACAAGTTCTCGGGCCCCTCAGTCAAGGTAGGGATGAGGCAAGGATCGGATCAGTCAAAAGATGATCCTCGCCTTATCCCTACCTCGGTGACTTCTCTCGTCGCGGTGTTTTCCCCATCCCTTGTCCTTCTCATCCTGTGGTTGCTCTCCCTATGGAGCGGCTACCCAGGGACTTCAAGACATCGCCCCCACGCTATGTCAGCGAGGACGGCTTTGACTGCTGAGAGACAACTTTTCCAGGTTTGGGCCACTTCATAAGGGATCTGGCCCTACTATCACAGTCCGTACCAGGTTACAGATCGCGCTCAGTTGCTGACAGTGGCCAGGACAATGCGGGGAATCCTTTACGCCATGCCACGCAAGACTGTCATGGACTTTTGCCCTTTCCTGGGAGAGGCCGGCACAGGCGCGGGTGCTAATCCACATCGGGGCTGGGACCTAGCCTTGTCCCTGCTTGTTGCAAAGACACACGCTACCCGCACGGCTCATATTCGCGTCTTCCACTCCCTTCGTCATGGATCTGCAGAGCCGCAGCTGATTACTGGCGGCGTGCCATGCGCATCTACACGTGCCTTGGGATCTCAAGAGGTACACAACTTTGGGCACTTTGCACGCTCGTGATCTGAGTTCGCCTTCAGCACGCAGACATCTTCTCAAGGTACATTGACGCCGTGCTCGAGCCCCTCTTCACCTCCCTCCAGCTTCTTCCTTGGGCACATCGTCTTTCTCTCCGGGTGAATTCCGCCCCTGAGGAAAACGTGGCCCATTAGGAGGGTCCCCTTGCTGCAGCGGTCATCATGTCGCCACCGACGCCCCTCTTGCAGTCCACTTCTCCATCCTCCGGCACATCCTCCACTTCCCCTTCCACCTCAATTACCCCAAGTCAGACGTAGGGTATGGCAACACTTGCACAGATTAAGAAGGGCAAGAAAAGGCATGGTGCGGGCCTGTAGCAGTTGCAGCAGCAGCTGTCATCGAGCCATAATAGTGGACGTATTGTTCACCGCTACAACTGTGGAGGTTCTCATCGCTACACCAAGTGCCAACAGCCGCTTGATGGGACACGGATCAATCCCGATCTTAAGGCTGCACATGCACAGTGGTCTGCGTCGAGCAGCACAGCCTATGGTGACGCTACGACCACGACCCCAATAGTTCCCATTTCCCCACCGAAGACCAATGGTGACCCGGGCCCACGTGACTGCACCATCGCCAAGCTCCATCACCTTCTGGCGCTTTGCTTTCAGGGAGGTGTGAGTGTGTTGTCACAGCAGGGTGGTTCACAGGCTAATCTTTTTTCTGTTCTCGTGGCTCGTAATGACTCGTGTGTGGGGGCACAGCTGGCATGTGATGATGATGATCCTCACAATACCGATTGGATTCATGAGTCTCACCTCTGTACTCTTTGTCGTTTCTCCTCACCCCTTGCTCAGCACCCGTTTAAGGCCGAGTGTTCCATTGCTTGGTGTATACTAACGTCCTCCGGTCCTGATCCCGGTGGCACTTGGATCGTCGATTCTGGTGCCACTCATCACATGACCTGTCATTGCAGTGCCTTCGTTGTTCATGGTCCTGTTGCCTCTGTTGGTTTCGTCCACACAGGCTCTGGTCAGTCATTTCCGGTCCAGGGTGTTGGGGTTGTGTGCTTCGAAGGTCCGTCTGGCCCCCTTTATCTTTCCAAGGTGCTTTTTGTGCTTGACCTTGAGCTCAGCTTGTTATCTGTGCGTGACTGCACACAGATGGGACTCTTTGTAGAGCACACGGTAGACTATGACAGATGTCAATACTCGTACCATTGTTTTACCTGCCGCCATTGTGGATGATCTTTATCGTTTCTCTTGGATTTCTTCTTCTTCTTGCTCCCCTTCTCCTCCTACTTGTGTGTTTGTCACTAGTGTTCTGTTTGCACAGCACCAGCGACTGCTGCATCGTCGCCTATGTCATGTGGGCTCTGACGTAGTTTCAAAGCTCATTCGGACACAGCCCGCACTCGGTCTTGACGCGGCCTCTTTCAGGAAGACTCGCAAGACCGATTTCATGTTCTGGGCTCAGGGTAAGATGCATCGTTGCACCTTCCATGACTCCCGTTCTCAAGCACTTTCCCCCTCGAGTTGGTCCACTTGGACCTTCTCGGTCCTCTTCTTGTCAAGTATTTGTCTGATTGGGGTCGTTACGTCCTTACCCTGACTGATGTTTTCACCCGGATGCGGCGGTTCTACAGCCTGTGCCAAAACAGTGACGCCGTTTTTGCGGTTCGCTTCTGGCTAGTGATGGATGAGCGACAGTCCCACCACATGCTTCACACATTCCGTTCGGATCGCGGCGGCGAGTTCCTTAGAGAGATGGACACTTTCTTTGCCGAGCACGGGGTTTTTCACATGGTCTCCGCTCCTTCTACTCCTCAGCAAAACGATGTCTCTGAGCATTGGAACCGCACCATGGAGGATGCATTTGTGCTATGCGTTCTGAGTGCGGTCTTCCACAGTCCTTCACCCTTGAAGGATTTTCCTACATGGCATGGATCTGGAACCACCTTCCGCACGGTCCCCTTCCAAACCACGTTACACCGTACGAGCTCTGGTTTGGCCACCATGCCGACCTGCGTCTTGCTCGTGTCTGGGGATCCGTGGCTTTTGTGTGGTACACTGAGGACCAGCAGGGACCCAAGGTCTCCCCGCGGGGTCGCTTGTGTGCCTTTGTGGGCATCTCTCCGGGGTCGAAGGCCCCGCACATTTCTGTGACCACGCACATCGTTGCATTGTTGAGCCCCGTGACTTGCTCTTCTTTGAGTCCCTCACCTACGGTGACCTGACCTCGATCATGTCAATGTCCGTCATGCACGTTCCTTTATGTGAGGCTTCTAAACCGATGGGGGAGTCTGGGCCTACAAGCACCTCTCGTTTGGCTGATGTGTCCGTTCGAGCCCCCTCCACTTCTCGGTCACCGGCTCTTGATGACCGAGCGATCATCGTCGTCGGCCCAGAGACCTCTCCAGCCCAACCGGTTTCCATCCCTTTTCTCTCGCACCCACAGGCACCCATGATTTTGTACCCATGTCCACCAGTACTCCTATCTCTGTGCGTCGTCCTGCCTCGACTCCTGCTCTTGCTGCCACACCCAATCCAGAGTCTCCCATCATTTCACCAGCATCTCCTCACACTACATCACCTGCCCCTTTGCATCAGTCCTCACCAGATGTGGTCGTGCCTGTCCCTGATCATGAGGTGAGCCCCTCGAGCCCAGGTTACTCGCGTGAGCCCGGTGGTCGTCTTTGACTGTTGGTCTCCGGTGTCCAACGGGTGTCAGATCCCGCACACAGGCGCCCCTCTCATAGCTTCACGATTGGCGATACCAGCACAAAGGCCCTAGGCCTAAGTGTCCCCGCAATTCACACAAAGATACATCTAGTGTGCCCTGTAGGTCATGATCTGGTCACTCGCAAGTTTCGTATCGCTTGTGATGCAGCAACAAACCTCGTGGTCGTCGACCCAACTCTGAGGCGTATGCTCTCCCTCTATGGTGCCTTATCCGGGCACACTAAGGGAAGATCTCTCATCAGAAGATGCAGACACCTGTCAAGCTGCCTGCACGGATGAGCTTTGTACTACTCGAGAACATAGAGATTAGGAGCTAGTCGACCTTCACGTGTGAGGAAGGCTATTCAGGTCAAGTGGGTCTTTTACAAGAAAGGGAAGCTCGATGGCTCACTGGAACACCACAAGGCTCGCTTGGTCATCAAGGGTATTCTTAGATCGAGGGCATCAATTAGACTGGCACCTTTGCCCCCATTTGTCGCATGACCTCAGCTCGCGCTCTGTTTGATGTGATGGCTCAGCATGACTGTGATGTGTACCAGATGGACGTGAACAATGCGTTCCTCCATGGCTCTCTGGATAAGAGGATTTACTTGGCCCAGCCACCAGGCTTTGAGGATGGTGAGAAGGCCTGGTGCTTGTGCAAGTCCTTGTACAGCCTCAAGCAGCCCTCGGTGTTGGAACTAGGAGATTATTGGCACCGTGACTCGTGCGGGATATGTATAGAGCGAGGCCGATCCCTCTCTCTTTATTCGAAAGACGCCTGAGCGGTTCACCGCCATCCTGGTCTATGTGGACAACCTTTTTATCGCGTTCCCTTCCATAGAGGCCATGAAGGAGGCCAAGGTGGTCCTCCACATTGCCTACAGGATGAAGGATCTTGGTCCTATAGCAGTGTTTCTAGTCATGGAGATCGTGCAAGACCACAAACGTGAGACAGTTCTGTTGCATCAAGCCCAATACACACGTTGTGTATGGGAGTGCTTAAGTGACCTCCTTGGCGCAGTGCCCATGACCTCCACACATCTCACACCTGAAGGGCCAGATTCTTTAAAGGTGGACGATCCCACACAGCTGGGGTAGACAGTGCATGTGCCCTTGTACCTCCGCCTCATCAGATCTATGATGTAGCTGGCCACCACCACACGCCCCGATATTGCTTTTGCCGTCAACCTTCTTGCACAGTTCTCGTAGGCTCCACGTGCAAGAGCCCTTCATGTGGCTGTGTGAGTGGTGCGGTACGTGGTCTCCATACCGTACCTTAGACTCTGCTTTCGTCGACAGTGTTTGGTTGTTCTTCACGGCTACACCGACAGTGATTAGGCGTGGAGTCCACAAGGACGCAGTTGCACCAGTTACACTTTCTGACTCAGTAGTACCGCTATGTCCTGGTGTAGCGGGAAGTAGGGTTGCATTGCACGTAGCTCATCAAAGGCAGAGTATGTTGCTCTAGGTGCAAGGGTTGTTGAGGCAGTGTGGCTGCAGCGCCTGTTCCTTGAGTTAGGTCAGTTAGTGCCCGTCATTGTCCTTCGCTGCAACAACCAAAGTGTTCTTGCCATTGCGGAGAACTCTGGTGTCTTTCATGCTCGCACAAAGCACATTGCAGTCGAGCATCACTTTGCACGTGATCTGGTGGAGCGACACGTGATCTCCATCATGTGGGTCGGCACTGACATGCAGCGTGCTTATTTCTTGACGAAGGCACTGGTGCGCGGGAAGTCTGTGGTGGCCATTCCTCTTGTTGGGCTTTGCCCCTTGCCTAAGAGTGGTTGAGTGTCGGGTGTGTCTGTGTCTGTGTCACGACTACTTCTGCACTCGTTGTTGCACACGTTTCATTGCTGCACGTGTATGGACATGCGGTCAGATCATGGGTGAGAATTGTGATTTGTGACGTTCCTGTCGACCTGTATACTTTACTATGACCACTCAACCGTGTCCATGCTTGTGCAGATCCCTAATGCAGACCCAGGCGGTACCAGTGCGTCATCTAGTGGTGGACTACCAGTTTGGATCTGACCAACGACCACCCAAGAGTCCTGGACGCTGTCTGGGACCTTATGTAGTTTTTCTGCGACACGTAGGAGTTTATCGGTGGATTGGCCGTCGGCCCGATTTGTATGTTTTTGTCTTGTGTGTCCACTACTTGATGCCGGATGCATGCATGTGACCAGTCGTAGCATCCAGCTTGTAATCTTGCATGTTTAGGTTCAGTCGGTGTACCGTTCTGACTTGTCTACGTTGAGTTACGGCCAAAACAGTGGTTTTGGGCTGGTTTTAGGACAGTCCTTGCACTGCCGCGTGCGACACATGCCGTGCGCCGCGGCAGGCACTTATGCCATGGACCTGTCATTTTTCATTCCTCTCTACAGATGCTATTGAATCATTCTGACACTTAGCCTTGTGTCTCCTAGCCAAACTCTTATCGTCGTGTGTACGACATGTGACTGTCGTCATCGTCTAACCAGGCACTGACGCCTAGTCAGCGACTGTTTTGCTAGGAAGCTTCAATGCATCTTCTCGGGCTGGAGCAGATCACATTGATGTGTATATGTTTGCGAGCATGGCACTCTCATGACGTACGGAGCTTGCACCCACATGTACACCCACTTGGTGCTTTACTAGAGAGATGAGACCTAGTACTTTGCAGTTGTAGGCTTTCTGTAAACAAGATGACAGAAGTCTCACGTGTGAAGCGGAGAAGAAGAACAAGGCAAGGAAAGAAATCTCAGCACTTGTGGACAATTTGTGTGCCTGCCACTATCTTGGAGGATGAATAATGTCTTGTCACAAAAATGCCGAGTAGTTCTTGATGTAGTGTAGAATTCATGGACCCACACATGAGAAGATGTTAACCTCATCCATACACTCGTTTCTTTGTGTGGCTTCCACCCGTCACAACCGATGCCAAAGGATTACCCATATACCAACAATGGGGGTATTTGGTAGAGAAGGGCGTGACGACACGACAGGCCTTGCGAGTGTCCCGAGACTTCTCCACCATCTACGACACCACCGGCGAGACGTGGTCAATGCATTCTGGCTGCCTTGTTGACTCGTCGGGAGCTAGGAGAGTTTTCTCGGTGGGTTGAGACCCGCGCACCCGTTAGACTATACTGGTGCGACGAGGAGACCCAATGGCTGTAGTAGAGCTTCCGATGTTCGGAAAGCCGTTTGTGATGTCTGGACGGTGATTTTGGGTGTTTTTAGCACTTTCTCAGTGGTCGAGACCTGGGCACTCGGAGAGTTGTTTGGGTTCCTCGAGGAGACCACGTTTGTTTCCCTTATGGTGTATGGAGTGTGTTCCACCCGCTGACTCGTTTGGGTTGAGCGGGGGTGACGGGGCCCGGTGCGGCTAGCTATCGGTACCCGGACATAAGTCCACTAAGGGCTCATTTGTATTCTCCCCTTGTTCTTTCATATCATGCGTT
This sequence comes from Penium margaritaceum, assembly GCA_023375785.1. Lineage (NCBI taxonomy): Eukaryota > Viridiplantae > Streptophyta > Zygnematophyceae > Desmidiales > Peniaceae > Penium > Penium margaritaceum. The sequence continues at coordinate 23,044 of SZWC01009499.1, forward strand.
CCAGACTTCGCCAAGTTCTTGCCATCTTACATTGCACTCACACGCGGAGCTCATGTTCGTGTTTGTATGGGCCTGCATGCCTTAACTTTTTTTTCCAACTTGGTATCAGCGCGCAGGGGGCGTGTGAGCACCAGAAACAGCAGGAGCAACAGCACTGGGTGGAATGCAGGAGGTATGGTTAATCATGCCATTTATGAACACTACATAACCTATGTATTAAGTGCGTACTAAGGAGTACCTTCCATGAAATCACTTGGAATATAATAATCACGTCATCCACTTAGCCTTAAATTTAGCGTTAGAAACTTCAATGTTACCTGAATTTCTTTTTTATTTGTCTTAAAACGTTTTTAACATAATGAATACTGCTTTCCCCTTAGGAAGCGTTTTTGTGTCCGACGTCCTAAGTAGGTGTTATCTTGGATATTCTACTTGGTGTCAGCAATACCACAGCAGTTATAGCCGGTCTGTTCGGTACACGATGGCCTAGTCGGGAAAAAAAGCAAGAACGTGATTTCCAGTCATTCGGAGCCATCCCTCCCCCCCAAACACAAGTTTTATTGCTAGGGTGTAGTGGGTAATGTATCATGAAAGCCCAGATACGTGTTCACTAGTCTAGTGCATTTTTGAGAGGCAAAGTCTGTTTGGACAAATATCTCTCGCATGATCAAAACTGCATTTTCTTACCACCTGCTAGCTACACTCTCCGATACATGTCATCAATACACTTTGGACCTTTGGGAAGGGGGGCGTGGGTAAGAGATCCGAGCGATGGACTCCCTCCCCCACCCCCCACCGACACTAGAAAGTGTATTGGTCGATTGTAGCTTGTAGTGTAGCTGGTGGACAGCAAAAAGAGAACACTAATATCATTGAGAGGAATTCATGTTTCGATGTCAAACAAAGTTATGGAAGTCGTCGATGTCGCCAATTGACGACGACGATAATGTTAAAAGGTGTGTTTGAAAACCTATCAAAAGACAAGAGTCGATGAAACACAACGGATCCCTGCATCCACCCCCCCCCCCTCCCTGGCACGAATGTATTGGTATGTTGTAGCGGGGAGTGTATTGTGAATGTCGGCAAACTCGTTCGCTAATGTATTGAATGCCTATTGATCTCAGCGCAAACACGAGTGTGTTTTTCGACTACCCCCTACCGCTACACTCCCCAATACACTTCGGCAATACATTTCTGTCCCGAAGGTAGGGGGGAGGGGGGGAGGGAAAGGTAAGTACGTAGGACCCCCTCCTAAACTGAGAAGTGTATTGGCCGAGTGTAGCATGTAATGCAGCTGATGGAGATTAAGAATAATGAACTAGTGAATTCGATCTAGAATATCATCTCGACCAAGTTTCAAAATTCATAAATGTGGGAAATCGACGACATTCAAAGGTTTGGTTGCAAACCTGTCGGCACAAAGTGTTAAACATAACAATCTGTAACAGTCCCCTACAGCTATCGCCATAGCAGCCACAGGGTACTGGAACATAAGCAGGGAGTGTATTGTCTAAGAAACAAAACGTGCCATCGATAAATGGTGTCCCACATTCCTTGAGCTTTGAAGTGCATAGTGCGGCCGTAGCGGATAGTGTAACTTGCGCACGATCTAAAAATGGACACTTTGAATGTCTTTACAATGTCATAGCCTTGGCCCAAATCCGGAGTCTATGTTTTTTGTACCCCTACTATTACAACATTAATTACACTATCCATTTTCACTTTAATGTTAAGGAGTCGGAGGGGTGTGTGCGCGAAAGAAGGATCTAACGGTGCATGTGTGTGTGTCAACTAATTGCTTTCAAAGTTCCCTTAATTGACAGTTTCCATAAGGAAACCGGTTTCCGTAACAATTGTTGACACTCAATCCACAGTGCTACACTTGCGGACAAGACAATTACAAAGCAAAGATGCGTTAAGCACGAAGCCTCGAAATTTGTCAGAACCGAAGCAGAAGTAGCGAGCACGTGATTGCTCAACAATTAATAGATTCCATGCCAGCTATCGCACAAGCGACAGCCCGACTTCTTCTCGAGCGATGATGAAAGTCCTGCTCACACGCGGTGCTAACCCAAGAGAAAAACACTGGACGCAATACCTAAAGACTACGTTCTGAGTAACGTCCTAGCCATTTATGTGATATGGCATACATTATGTCATTTACACATGTGAAGTTGATGTGAGATCGATAACCATTTTTTAAGATAAGTTTTAAAATTTTCAACGTAAGGTACTTCCAAGAACGTTCTTGCCTTCTAAATCATGTATTCCATTTTGTTCATATGATGAAAGAGATCGAACACAGAAATTGTGTCACATTTACGATGAAGGTTCTTAGAACCATGCGAAAGTGTGCTTTTCCAATATATACTGTTTACATTGTGAATGTTTTTGGGGTGATTAAGCGTAAATGGAATGCAGAGAGAACGCGCCATGTGGCGCCACGCTGGTAGTAGCGTGAGGGAGCGCGAAGCAACTGCACATGAATGCCATGGGGATGGTGAGCCGCGCATAGCAACATTAGCGACTGTGGCAGCAGTAGAAGTAGCAGCAATAGATGTAGTAGCGGATGCAGCTGTGGTGCCGTACAACAAGAGCAGTGGCCACAGAGCAGCCACTCACAGTAAGAGCAATAGCGGTGCTTGAAGCATTAGCAGCAGCAACGGGTGCTAGCATTCCCAGCAGCTGCGTCGGTGGCAACAACAGCAGTAGCGGCAGCTGCTTTGCCGTACAGCAGTAGCAACAATGACAGATGTAGCACCACAGCAGCCGCTACAACAGCGGCGACAGCAGTAACAGTGCATAGCAGTAGTACCACTAGCCGCTACAGTAGCGGCGGGAGCAGTAGCAACATGCAGCAACGACGGCAGTAGCAGCAGCGTACAGTAGCAACAGCCGCGGCAACAGCATCAAGCAACAGTGGCGGTAGTAGCAAGCAGCAGCAACAACTATTGTGCAGAGCAGCAGCAGCAGCAGTAGTAGCAGAAGCAGCAGTAGCAGTAGTAGTAGCGGCGGCAACAGCAACCAGCAGCAACAAGTGCCGCACAGAGTAGAAGTAGCAATACCAGTAGCGGAAGCACCAGCAACAACAGCAGCAACCGCAGTAGCTGCACCCGCCGCTGCATCTGTTGCTGTAGGAGGGCCTTACAGCCCTCCTCCAAGGGTCCCCGTCGGAGAGGCCCCCTTGAGCCCCCACAGAGGGGCCCCCTCGGAGGGGGCCTATTGGCCCGTCGAACCCCCCTCTCAAGGGGCTCCCTAAAGGGGCCCGTGAGTCCCCTCGGTCCCGTCGGCCCCGTCGGCCGACCGACG
>SZWC01009499.1:26496-37142 GCA_023375785.1 Penium margaritaceum
CCCCCCCCCCTCTCTGTTCGCTCTTGCCACGTACCCCACTCGCCCACACAAGCGAGCGAGCGAGCAAGCGTGCGTGGGAGGGAGGGCCAGCCGGACACCCCCCCTCCTCTATTTTCTCTACTGTCCCAAATTTGAGGCAATCAAGAATAGGTGGGACGAGAAGAAATAAGAGGGAGTTGAGGCCAAAAAAAAAAGAGGAGGGACTGTGGGCAAGACAAGGGAACAGGAAAGAGAAAAAAAGGAGGGTGATGGCAAGAAAAGAAAGAGCATTACGGGAATAAAATCATACAACTACTACCGCCGTAGTAGTAGCAGCTTTTGCAGCAACAATAACAGTGGCGGTCGGAGTTGCAACGACTACATAGTGAGGGGCAGTTGCAGCTGCCATTGCAAACTTGCCTTCCCAACCGACAGCAAACTATTGTCGATGGCGACTTCTTTTCCGAGACGCGTCGTGGACCGGCGTCTCTCTGGGATCCGTGGATTGGTCCACGCACTTTAATCCGTAGGATCGACGGTGTATTTGGGTTTGTCCATCTTGGAGGACATTGTCGTCTACTGCTTTGAGCTACAGCCGCACCTGCAGCCGTCACACTTGCAGCCGTAGAAAGGAGCAAAACTGCCCCAAGAGCAGAAGGTGTGGCGGCTGCAGGTGTGGCGGCACACCTACAGCAGTTTTTGCTCCTTTCGTGGCAGCAGCACTAGTAGTCGCAACTGGTCAGACTCCTTTCTCAGGGCGTGTTGTGCTCGTGCAGCTCGTCCGTTCTGATTACACTTGCTGACACCAACGCCGTGACCTGAAGGGGTGACAGTGTCTCCCAGTTTCATCCTTTCCCGTGGCTTGGTGTTTACCACCGGGAGTAGGAGCCCTCGACACCTATCCACTGTCCGACGCACGAGATGAGTGCGCAGACATCTGAGCAGGCGCCCTACGCGTTCGTTACTACCGTGGTGATGGACGTCATGGTTGGTGTCACTGGTAGACGTGTTCAGCAGCTTGTGTCCTCCACAGCATGCGGATCTGCCAGCGTTGGTAGATCCCATAGCTAGTCCTGTGGCAACTATACTCACCGAGATCCACGGCCTGAGGCAGATGGTGCTGTGGCTTTGTGAACTCGTCATTGTCAAGCGTGCTTCTACTTCTAGTTGGTCAATGGCCTCCTTGATCACATCTCCTTCATGCTCTCTTCCTTCCTCATCCGATGGTGTTCCTTCAGCTCCTCCAACCGGCCAGTCTCAGGCTGCCACCATTCTTTCTATCCTCCACTCTCCTACTACCACGACGCCACCTGAAGACAGCATATCCTCATGCAGTCATTACAACCGTGCATGCACGCAGCGTTGGCCTCAGCACTCTAAACGCCGTGCTTGCGTGAGCTTTGATACATCCTCCACCTCCTCGGATTCCATTGATGTACCTGTCGAGGGGGAGTGTGGTCACCGCGCATTGGCTATTATGGCCGTAGCGGCAGGATCCGCACTTGCACCGTGCCGTGCAGCCTAGGCATCAGCTCATGCAGATTCAAATGATACGGTGACAGCACATCACGTGGAGTCTCATGCCAACATGGCGTTCATGGTGGAGTCTTGCGTGTCATCGAGCTTGAATTCTATGTCCGGGCCGGGTCCAGATCTTCTACAGCAAAAGGTTATGTCGAGAGGAGCACAGGCACGGCGTCCTTAGGCGGTGCCACTCTCGGCTCCGACCGGTGGCGGCCCGGCGCTGGCACAGGAGTCCCGTACGGATCGGGATGTGTCTACCAAACTTTTGGGGGAGTTTGTGCAGCACGCTCACGCTAGTCTAGCGAAGGTTGCACTGCTTGAGACATGCATGTCATCGAGGTCGAAATCTACACTACGACAGGAGCCGGACGTTCTACAACAGCAGGTTGTATCAGGAGGAGTGCAGGTTCCACATGCTTGGGCAGTGCCACTCGCGACTCCGACCGGTAGCAGCCTAGCGGTGGCACCGTCTACACTAGGACACAAGTCGAACGTTCTATAGTAGCACGTTGCATCAAGAGGAGTTCATGTTCTGCGTGCCTGGGCGGTGCCACACGCGACTCTGACCGGTAGCGGCCCGACGGTGGCACAGGAGGATCGTGCGGATCGGGATGTCCCATACGGACTTCCGGGGACGTTGATGCACGAGGCTAACACCAGCCAAACATCGGTTGCAATGCATGAGCAGAGTCGGTCAGCTGGTCTTTTAGAGGTTGAGGCATTCTTGAGAGTAGCAATTCTAAGAGATGTCACTATGACATGTATTGTAACAGACACAGCAGGCTTCACCATGTCATCGGCGCTACCAGAGGACCAGCTTCAGCGTGAGGAGTTGCCCATCTTCCCAGAGTTTACGGGTTCCCGTACACATGGTGGAGCAACGACACACATGACAGAGTTAGATGGTGGTCCTCACTCCATTATCAAGCAGGTGACAGTGACCAGTCTTCCCGGCGAGACGGTGCGTGAGCGCCAGCTATGCTTGCTGGTCGTCTTGATGGGCATTGTAGGACACATGTGTCCACTACACAGGTAGTCAAGGACAGTGGAGTAGATCTGACCACGCGGATGGAGTCACCTCATCAGCAGGAGCAAAATTTTGCCCTCTCGTGTTCACCTGTTAGTGACCCCACTGATGAAATCAACGATGAGATTGGCATTACCTGCACGGACGACATTTTCACATGCGCCACAGACTCTGACGACTCCTCCTTCTCCTTCTCTCTGAGCACACAACCATATATTTCTCCTCGTATGACAGGCACAAGCTGTGGTGTGGATGCGACACCTGCAGCTACGTTGGATGTTCCCGCTTCTCAGCACATTGTGAGTTTGGTTGACCCCCATGAGGATGCAACAGCACTGGCTCCATCGTCTTCAACAGCACAGATACAGATGGAGCTGTACTTGCGAGTTCTAAAGTGTGCATGTGCAGCATCCAGTGAGACAGATTTGATCGTACGCAAGACAGACATGGGCCACCTCCACATGTCTGAGGCACATTATGCTGACTTACGGGAGCGTGTAGAGATGCTACAGCAGGAGGTGATGGCAGCGCGGGAGCGACTGTTAGAGCATTGGAGCACCACTACTATCGACCCGATCTTTCTACTATCACGATCTCGCTCACCCATACTCGGGAATGATCATGTACCAGCTCTTAGCATGACGTCTGGTGGAGACACTACTATAGGAGAGGCGAGCATGCCTTCAGTTTCCTCCATTCGCATTCTTGTTGTCCTCCGTCATCGCTCCTCCTTCTTTTGCTGCTGCCATCACGCACCTTCGTTCACCCAACTCAGCTGCCCCATCATCATCTTCGTCCACGTTTGGTGGTCCGGTTTGCCGTTCCAACCCTCCTCCTCTTATAGTAGTGCACCCTGGTGCTTCAGGGTGCTCTATCTCGCCTCGGAGGCCAGTTCTACCACTTCATCCACACTTGCATGTTGCTCGCCCATTCCCTTTCCTCCGGAGTACACAGATGCATTGCGGCAGAGCAGAGAGAGGAGAGACTGTGGGTTGGGACCCTTTGCAGTCACATGAGGACTGGTACACTCCAGGTTGTGCAGGGGCGATGTGAGGAGTCGTAGCCGTAGACACCGCTTCGTCTTTGAGGGTGGGAGCAGACTCGTGCGTGACAGGGGGAGCTATCCTTGTGTGATGGGAGACCACGTGATTTATCACCCAGGATGTATTCCGCTACGGTATCAGCATCTCCATCGAGGATATCGCCACCAGGTTCATCCGTCTAGGGGGAGTGTTGTGTGGACCTCAACCTGACGGGACGTCATGGGAGATGCATGGCGAGGGGTCCATGCTCTATGATGAGCATACTATCTGCAGCTCGCGTATGGCTCATGCCACGTGCCTACACAGCTACATGTGGATGATAGCACTCTGTTAGTTGAGACCTGGACACTTGGTGGGTGTACCAGTGTCACGAGGGGACCATGTGATTGTGTGTCTTGGTGTGTGGCTATGCCATGTGTGGCATGTGCATGCGAGCTGGATTCCTCATAGTGGTCAAGGCCCGGACACGTGGTGAGTAGCACACGTGCTACGAGGAGATCCCCCTATGATCATGTGTCTTGGTTCATGATGCTATTGTGGCCGGCATACGGACACCTGTTGGATTGCTCATAGCGGTCGAGACCCGGGCACTGGTACCGCCAGTGTCACGAGGAGACCNTATCTGCAGCTCGCGTGTGGCTCATGCCACGTGCCTACAAAGCTACATGTGGATGGTAGCACTATGTTAGTTGAGACCTGGACACTTGGTGAGTGTACCAGTGTCACGAGGGGACCATGTGATTGTGTGTCTTGGTGTGTGGCTATGCCATGTGTGGCATGTGCATGCGAGCTGGATTCCTCATAGTGGTCAAGGCCCGGACACGTGGTGAGTAGCACACGTGCTACGAGGAGATCCCCCTATGATCATGTGTCTTGGTTCATGATGCTATTGTGGCCGGCATACGGACACCTGTTGGATTGCTCATAGCGGTCGAGACCCGGGCACTGGTACCGCCAGTGTCACGAGGAGACCTTCTTGTCGTCTGACTTGTGTATGATGTGCATCAATCCTCTCATTGTCGAGACCCTGACACTGGTACGACTAGTGTCAAGAGGAGACCCACTTGTCATCTGACAAGTGTGTGATGTGCAGTACACTTGTTAATGCAAGTGTGTATCACTCCTCTCATAGTCGTGAGAAAATGAGTGGAAGCTTCCTAGCAACGCAGCCGCTGACTAGGCATCAGTGCCTCATCAGACGCTGTCGACAGTCACAAGTCGTACACACTACGGCACGGGTTTGGCTAGGAGACACAAGGCAAAGTGTCAGAATGCTTCAATATAGCATATGCAGAGAGGAATGACAAATGACGGGTCCAAGGCATAAATACCTGCCGTGGCGCACGGCGGGTGTCGCACGCGACAGTCCAAGAGCTGTCCTAAAACCGGCCCAAAACCACTTTTTTGGCCGTAACTCTGCGCACACATGTCAGAATGCTACGCCGTCTGAACCTAGACGGGCAAAATCAAAAGACATACACTACGACTGGTCACATGCATGCATCCATTGACAGACAGTGAGCATACAATGCAAAAATATGCAAATGGGCCTCATGGCCAGTCTGTCGAAAGACGCCTGCAATATGTAGAAGACACAGCAGAGAGTCCCGGTGGCATCTGGGGCTCTGGTGCAGTGGTCGGCCAGCTCTAAGCTGGTAGTCCGCCGCCTGTCGTCGCGCCAATGTCACCAGGGCCGCCCGCCTCAGGGATCTGCACGAGTATGGACACGACCGAGTGATCATAGTAAACCATACAGGAACGGCACAAAGCACAACACTCCCCCATGACCCGATGGTACGCATGTCCATATGCGTGCAGCACTAGTATGAACACAATAGTGAGTGACACAAACAAATGAGACACAGACGCACATCCCACACTCAACCACTCTCACGCACGGGGCGAAGCCCAACAGAACGAATGGCCACCAGGAACTTTCCGCGAGCAAGTGCCTTCATCAAGAAGTCAGCACGCTGCGTGTCAGTACCAACCCACATGATGGAGATCATGCGTCGCTCCACCAAATCACGAACGAACTGATGCTCAACCGCAATGTGCTTTGTGCGAGCATGAAAAACATCAGAGTTCTTCGCAATGGCGAGAGCACTCTGGTTGTCGCAACGCAGCACAATGGCGGGTACTGACTGCCCAAGCTCAAGAAACAAGCGATGCAGCCATACTGCCCCAGCAGCCCCCGCGCCCAAAGCAACATACTCTGCCTCTGACGAGCTATGTGCAATGCAGCCGTGCTTCTTGCTTTGCCAAGACAAAGCAGTACCATCGAGCAGAAACACGTAGCCAGTACGACTGCGCCCATCAGGACTCCACACCCAGTGACTGTCAGTGTAGCCGTCAAGGACCACCAAACACTGCCGACGAAAGCAGAGTCCGAGGTACGGGGTGGAGACCACGTACCATACCACTCGCACAGCCGCGTGAAGGGCTCTCGCACGTGGAGCCTTTGAGAACTGAGCGTGGAGGTTGACGGCGAACGCGATGTCAGGACGCGTGGTGGTGGCCAGGTACATCAGAGATCCGATGAGAAGGAGGTACAAGGTCACGTCCACTGTCTCCCCCAACTGTGTAGGATCATCCACCTTCTGGGCATCCTGTCCATCGGGTGTAAGATGTGTGGAAGCGGATGGCACTGCACCAAGGAGATTGCTGAAGCGCTCCCCCACGACTCGTGCGTATCGGGCCTGATGCAGCAACAGTGTCCAATGTCTGCGATCTCGCATGATCTCCATACTGAGAAACACGGATGTAGGACCGAGGTCCTTCATCCTATAGGCAGTCTGCAGGACAGCCTTGGCCTCCTTCACAGCCTCCAGGGACGGAGAAGCAATCGGGAAGTCATCAACATAGACCAGGATGGCGGTGAACCGCTCGGGTGTCGATAGGATGAAGAGCAAGGGGTCTGCCTCGTTCTGTACATATCCTGCTCGAGTCAAAGTGCCAGTGATCTCCCGGTTCCAGCACCGTGGAGACTGCTTGAGGCCGTACAAGGACTTGCACAAGCGCCAGACCTTGTCACCCTCCTCAAAACCTGGTGGCTGAGCAACGTAAATCTCCTCATCCAGAGAGTCATGGAGGAACGCATTGTTCACATCCATCTTGTGCAGTTCCCAGTCATGCTCAGCCACTACACCGAACAAAGCTCGAGCTGAGGTCATGCGGCCAACAGGGGAAAAGGTGTCAGTGTAATCGACTCCCTCAATCTGAGAGTACCCCTTGACGACCAAGCGGCCTTGTAGCGTTGCAGTGAGCCATCCGGCTTCACCGTCTTGCGCAAGACCCACTTGACCTGAATCGCCTTCCCCCCAGGGGGAAGGTTGACAAGCTCATAGACTCTATGCTCTCGGATAGCGCGAAGCTCATCCTCGCAAGCAGCTCGCCAGGCATCGGCATCCTCCGACGAAAGAGCTTCCCTCAATGTGCCAGGGTCAGGCGCCATAGAGGGGGAACTCTGCGTGGCGAGTGCACACGCCTCAGTGTCGGGCCTGACGGCCACGAGATCAGCTGCTGCGTGACAGGCGATATGGAGCTCGCGAGTGACCAGGTCGTGCCCTACACGGCACGCTGGATGTACCTCTGAAAGCTCAGTGCGGGCACTCAGGCCTAAGGCCTTTGTGCCTGGATCACCGCTCGCGATGCTGCGAGTGGAACACCTATGTCCGGGACCCGACACTCGCTGAGCTCCGGAGTCTAGTGGTCGAAGGCGGCCACCGGGCTCACGGGAGTAACCTGAGGTCGAGGGGTGTACCTCAGGCTCAGGGACACGTACGACCACACGAACGGGTACGACCACAGCTGGTGAGGGCTGAGACGAGGCAGCTGGAGATGCCGAGCGAGGAGATGAGTGTGTGGGAGACACGGGGCTGGGTGTGACAGCAGACAAGGCTGGTCCGGACACTGAGGCAAGGGTGTCAACGGGAGTGGGCAAGACTTGGTCAGACGCAGGTGATGGTGCAGGAGGAGGCGTGAGAGAAGAGGCACCTGTGGGGTGTGCAACGGGCTGTACAGGCGAGATCTCTGGGCCGACAGCAATGATAGTCGGATCATCAAGGGCTGGAGATCGAGAGGGGGCTCAAGCGAACACATCAACCGGACGAGGGATGGTCGCTCGCGTAGAAGTCTCCCCCATCCGCCAAGGACCCTCATTGGAAGGGACATGGGCTACGGAGAGGGCTGTGATCGAATTCAGGTCACGGTACGTGAGTGACTCAAAAAACAGCGCGTCACGGGACTCAATGATGCGACGGCGAGTGGGATCCCAAAAATGCCAGGCCTTCAACCGCAAGGAGATGCCAATGAAGGCACACAAGCGACCCCGAGGGGAGACCTTGGACGCCTGCTGGTCCTCGGTGTACCACACGGAGGCCAGGGATCCCCAGATGCGAGCTAGACGAAGGTCAGCACGGAGGCCAAACCAGAGCTCGTACGGTGTAACATGGTCCAGAAGTGGACCATGCGGGAGGCGGTTCCAGAACCAAGTCATGTAGTTGAAGCCGTCAAAGGCGAAAGACTCCGGGAGACCGCACTCAGAATGCATGGCGCGAACCGCATCCTCCATGGTGCGATTCCAGCGCTTAGATACACAGTTCTGCTATGGAGTAGTAGGAGCGGAGACCTGGTGAAACATCCCGTGCTCAACAAAGAAGGAGTCCATCTCGCCAAGGAACTCGCCACCGCGATCCGAGCGAAAAGTATGTAGCGTGTGGCCAGACTGACGCTCAGCCATCATGAGCCAGAGCCGAACCGCAAGGGCGGCGTCACTCTTCTGACGCACACTGTAGACCCACCGCATGCGGGTGAAGTCATCAATTAGCATCAGAACATACCAACCCCTCTCGGACAGGGACTCGACCGGGAGAGGACCGAGAAGGTCCGAGTGGACCAACTCGAGAGGCCTAAGCGCTCGGGAACGCGAGTCAGGGTAGGTGCACCGGTGCATCTTCCCCTGAGCGTAGAAAAGACAGTCGGTCTTGGGTGGCTTCTCAAAAGAAGCTACGTCAAGACCAAGAGCAGGCTGTGTCCGAATGAGCTTCGACAAAGTGTCGGAGCCCACGTGACACAGACGACAATGAAGCAACCGCTGGTGTTCTGAGGATAGAACACCAGTGACAAAAACGCGACCGGATGAGGAGGGAGAGCAAGGGGAGGAGGGCCGAGCAATACAATACAAATCATGTATGACTGAAGCACGCAAGACAATGCTACAGGTGTCAGTAGCAGTCACAGTCGCTGAATCAGCGGTGTGCTCCACAGAGAGACCCATCAGAGTGCAGGCACGCACAGAAAGCAGGCTGAGCTCAAGATCAAGCACAAATAACACGTCAGAAAGATGTAAGGGATCAGACGGACCGTCAAAACATACAACCCCCACACCGTGGACTGGCAAGGACTGACCAAAGACTGTACGAACAGAACGAACAGTCGTGACAGGACCAAGTACGACAAAGTCACTGCGACGGCACGTCATGTGATGGGTGGCTCCAGAATTGATGATCCAAGTGCCACTGGAGTCACGACTGGTGGACGTCACTGTACAACGAGCAATGGAACACTCGGCATCAGAGGGACGCTGAGCCGACAGTGGGGAGGAACGACGTACATCACGAAGATGAGACTCATGAATCCAGTCAGTGCAGTCAGGCCCATCATCATCACATGCTGACTGTGCTCCCCCACACGCGTCATCACGAGCCACGGGAACGGACNCGACGGCACGTCATGTGATGGGTGGCCCCTGAATCGATGATCCAAGTGCCACTGGAGTCACGACTGGTGGACGTCACTGTACAACGAGCAATGGAACACTCGGCATCAGAGGGACGCTGAGCCGACAGTGGGGAGGAACGACGTACATCACGAAGATGAGACTCATGAATCCAGTCAGTGCAGTCAGGCCCATCATCATCACATGTTGACTGTGCTCCCCCACACGCGTCATCACGAGCCACGGGAATGGACGAACAAGCAGTTTGTGAACCACCCAACGATGACAACACACTCGTACCTCCCGGAAAACGAAGCGCCAGAAGATGACAAAGCTTGGCGATGGTGCGGTCGTGTGGGTCCAGATCGCTGCTGCTCGCCAGTGAGGATGCAGGAACGGCTACAATCGTGGCCGCCGCACGTCCCGAGGAGGGTGCGGGGGATGCGCCGGACGTGGAACGAAGAGCATGAGCAGCCTGAAGCCCATGGGTGATCCACGCCCAGTCAAGCAGCTGCAGGCACTCGGTGTAGCGATGGGCGCCTCCACAGTTGTAGCAGTGCACAGAACGGCCACTGCTACCACTGGATGACGACTGTTGCTGACCTGATCCACGCTTCCTATTCTTCTTCTTCCCCTAGGCGGTTGCTGCAACGCCCTGTGTCTGCGTGGGTGTAGACGGGGTCGAAGAGGAGGAGGAAGATGAGGTGGTCATGATGGAGGTGGATGAGGGTGACTGCAGGAGAGAAGATGGTGCTGATGTGACGACTGCTGCAGCGAGGGAGGTCTCCGAATGCGCTACTGCTGCCTCACGGGCTGAAGTCACCTGGAGGAAAAGCTGATGCGCCCAAGGGAGCAGCTGTAGAGTGGCTGAGAAAGGCTCGAGGACAGCGTCGTTGTACCGCGTGAAGATGTCGGTGTACTCAGGGCGAACTCCGAGCATAATCGTCCGAAGCGCCCACAGCTGTGTGCCTCCTGAGGTCCCCAGACGCGTGTAGATACGCATAGCGCGTCGCCAATAATCCGCTGCAGACTCCGCAGGCCACTGACGAAGCGAATGGAAAGCACAAATGTGTGACGCACGAGTGGCGTGCGTCTCTGCGGTCAGCACGGATAAGGCCAGATCCCAGCCTCCACGGGGATCGGCGCCGATGCCTGTGCCAGCCGTGCCAAGGAAGGGGCGGAAGTCGATGACAGTCTCCGTGGCATGGCGTAGAGAAGTCCGCGCATGGCCCGGGCTGCTGTCAGTGCCTGTGCTAGGTCTGTAGACTGGTACGGGCTGTGGTAGTAAGGCCACACTCCCTCAGATGTAGCCCACACCTGAAACAGGATCTCCCAGCAGTCGAAACCATCCTCG
>SZWC01009499.1:63117-76244 GCA_023375785.1 Penium margaritaceum
ACGGAATGTGGGAAAATTCCTTCCATGTACCCTCTTCCAAACTGGGAGGACATTGTTGACAATGTACGTCCCAAAAGGCATCAACCATGCCACCGCTACACACGTGTGATGAGTCTTCGGTGAAGACTCACCAACACTTGTGAAGAACGTATAAGGATTACACGTGTGTCATCTTGGTAAGAGCCAAGGATCACGCGATCAACACTGGATGTTGTACGCTAATGACCATAATCACAAAAACTGCAAGTGTGTGGTTGATTGTACGTGAACGTGACGTAACCGTGTTGCGGATGACAACTGTTCACACGTGTGATCTTGTTAACGAATCTTGTTGCATGGTTTGCATCATGAAGTACGCAATGATCAAAACCTCCGTGAGCAAAGACGAACCGGGATGGTTCGAAGCAAAGGGGGAGGAATGTAGCGTACGTGCCATTTTCAGAATTAAAAATGGTGTTTAAACATAGTTCCCAGGTTTTGGGAGCTCGAGACCGGTGTCTCGACGAGTTGAGGCCCGAAGAATAATCTCGGGCTAGAGTCTAGTTCAACTCTAGCCCGTATTCGGTCCATAGGCCGGATTTAAGGCAAGAGGAGTGTCGCGATGGAAGATCCATCGCGTCACTCCTCCTCCACTCTAGTTGGCCGCTAGGTTCCTGTTCCCACGTGGATGTGCCACGTGGAACGATAGGGTTTTAGGTTGCATGTTTACAAAAATGCCCTATAACGACTACGTCCGTTTGTGGCGCGGTTCGTCTCAGCCAAAACAGCTGAGGCGACCATTCGCCCACTCTCCTTGGACTACACTTTCTGAGGGCCTACGTTTTGGTTTCAGAAGTTAGTTGCAAAACAGCCCACAGCTGTTACAACCAAGAAAACAAATCAGTCGATGATTGAAACACTGATGTAACAAAAGGTCACCAGAACTTCAGCCAACAATACAAGCATCATGTAGCTGGAGGGCCGCTTCGGCCCTCCCTCCTCGCAGAAGCGAGGGGTAGTTGCGCACCACCCCTCGCGTCAGCGAAGGCTGGCCGGCGGCCAGCATTTTGCTGGCCGCCGGCCAGCTCGCTGCCGGCCAGCTGGACGGCCGGCGGCCGGCCAAGCAACCGGCCGGCCACCGGCCGGCCAGCCGCCAACCGCCGATCGCGACCTCAGCCCGATCGACGACTGAGGGCCCACGAGGGCCTCGAGGGCGAGGCCTCGTGGCCTCGTGCCCTCGCCCCCACTCGCCCTCCTTGCAAGCAAGTGAGCGAGGACGAGGGAGGGGTACAAGGGACGAGAGGCGAGAGAATTGGCGCGAAATCCCCAGCGTGCCTCGCACGCGACGATTTTGCACCAGAACGTCAAAACGTGAATTGAAGTTGTCTGGGACGAACTTCGACATACAAAAAACAACATATCTCGTACAAGCACACGAGTTCGAGGTAAAAAGCCCTGGTTTGGATCGCAAAACCAGGGGTAAGGTTAAACACAGAAATGGGCCTCCGGAGACTCGATGCATTCGAGTCTCCCTGCTCTGGGTCATTGATGACGATTGCCCCTCAATCCTGCGAAGGGGTTCAATCCCTGACGCAGACTGAGAACGCCATTCTGCGAACTCTGACGATGACTTCAGAGCAGGAGCTGGAGACTCGACCCATTATAGTGGTTCCCAGAGCCAGACGACCCTCGCGACCAAGGGTTCAACGGAAACGGTGGCTACGTCCTACGTGAAACGCTGCTGGCAGCTGAAAGCAGCAGCAGAAGTACCAGAAGGGACTACGACATCTACACATGATGGATTAAAGTGCCGTTAAGTGCATTGGAGAGCTCCAAAAGAGCTCTACTCGGGGGAGCCTCTTCCCTCCAGTCTCTTCTCACCTCTAGGGGACCTAAGGGATTTTTGTGGGATGGGGTGGGGTGTAGCGGAACGGACGGAACCCTTGGCCAACTAGGCCAAAACTGCGGTACTTGAGGGTCTCCGACCCTCAAGCCATCCCGTACCCCCGCCCACAGACCAGGGATCTTGTGCGAGCCAGGTCGGACCGGCCGCGCGCTACACTCCCCCCCGATAGGAGTGAGCCGCCCTCGGCATCCGCACGTCGGACTCGAACTTCGGCGCTCCGATACCAATGCAGCGGAACGGACGGAACCCTTGGCCAACTAGGCCAAAACTACGGTGCTTGAGGGTCTCCGACCCTCAAGCCATCCCGTCCGTCCACCCACAGGCCAGGGACTCCATGCGAGCCACGTCGGACCGGCCGCGTGCTACATGGAGAGTGCCCACCCCAAACCACCAAGTTTTTCCCCTCTTTTCAAGGTTCCCTCCTTCCTTCTTCATCCAAAAATTGGGACAGCATTTTCTTCCCAAGGCCAGAAGTGCTCACAACCTGAGAGCACCCAAAAATGGAGGAAAGAAAGCACCTTCAAGATTTTGACGACTTCCCCAATGCAGTCGGCTCAAGGGAGATGCCAATGAAGACAATCAGAAAAAGGAAGGACAAGAAGTAAGAAGAGGGAGTGAAGGAGTTGCTAGGAGCTACTATAACTCCTTTGCAATTCTTTGCCGTTGTCTTGTGAGCGACACTCACATTCGTTTTTTTATTCCCTTGCATTTCAATTTTCTGTTTTCCTAGGTACTAGTCCTTGCCAGTTGCCGTGAGTCACGGCTTAGGAAGTTGAGTTCCGAAAACCATGACCTTGTGCCGACGTGGCGGCCTAGGAAAACAGAAATTGAATTTGAAATTGCCTCACCGATTGTGAGAGCAAGGGGTTTGTGGGAGGTGAATCCTCCTTAACGTTGTGGGGTGATCCTCACAACGGTCTTCACGTGCTAGTTGCACGGGCGACGAGATGCCAAGTGCTAGACCGTCCAAGACCAACAAGGGCAAGGTGGTGACAGCCTCACCACAAGCTCTCGGCGGACTCCAAATTTTGGGAGCCGCCGTCGCGTGCACGTTTGCCAACCCAAAGGCAACCGTACCGCCAAAGGCGATTGTACCACCGAAGGCAACCAACGCCAACCTCGACGATACCGAGAAGTGTGCGGAGGTCGAAAAGGTGCTCGATGGGCACGTCGACGTGCACGTGGACGACCCCCACGCGACGACGCGATGGAGGAGGATCTCTCGGAGGGGTATCCCGACGAAGAGCACGAAACCGATGATGGCGAAGGCGATGAGGATTGCGACCAGCGCCATTGTCCTACGGCAAACTCGAGCCGATTGCTCGAGAAGGGCTAGGAGCCAGCCGCATCGCTTGAAGCTGCCGATAGTAGCGAGACTACCGAGAGCAGCAAGGGCGCTGAAAGCAGCCACACGGGAAGTTCCCGTAAGAACGAGCCGGACGACGTCGCCGCAGAGGCAATTCATGATGACTGTCGTAGGCTCGCAGATTTTGCTGCTGAGGCAGCAGGCCGACTCAAGATCACCACCGATAGTGGAGATACGGCACCACTCGGAGGAATGGGGACGGACCCCCCTTCCTACGATGTGGCCACAATGGGGCAAGGCAGCGCCCACTCGAGCGTCGTCGCCGACGAAAGTCTCCTCCAAAAGGTGAGACTCCTTGGAGGCGAGTACGTGAACTGTACCCTGCTGTAGTGGGTAAAGGTGCACGAACAACGTGAGGCCCTGGAGGCTATCGCCGATGCTCTGATGACATCAGAGCTCAAGTTTGCGTTCACCCACCTACTGGCCCACGTAGTGCAGAGCATCACGGACCTTGACCATGATCGCCACCTGCAGTGCCTGGCCGCCGATGAGGCAAGCCGGCGATGCAACAACCTCGACAAGGCATTGCAGAGCGTGACCTAGGTGCGGATGCAGGAGCAAGTGCAACGTGTCGCAGCTGTGGATGCCACTGCCGGTGGTAGCGACGACTTGCCTACCTTAACGACTTTGGGGTCGGTCATGAACACGTCCTTCCTCCACAGTGTAGAGATCTTCTAGAAGGGCGTGAAGCTGACCGACTGGCTGAATCACATGGAGCACTATCTACGTGTCCACAAGGCTCCACTCAGCCAGTGGGGCGACCTTGCTACGACACGGCTTGAAGAAAAACTCTTCAAGTATGTGGTGAAGGAGTGCACTGCGCAGCATCCGCACCTCGAGTGGCAGCTCATGTCGTGGGAGGCCTTCTGCGCGATCATGCGCAAGAAGTGCACCTAGCGTGAGGAGGCGCAATGCGCCTTCCACAAGATCAAGGACTTCAGGAAGTTGGGCAGCTTGCTCAAATCCTACTTGAGCGAGTTCGCCGCACTCGTGGAAGAAGCCGAAATATTCAACAAGGGCGATGGGACTCAGACCTTCAAGTACCCGGAGTGCATGCTGCTAGAGTACTTGCCTGATGGTCTCGCAAGCAAGAAGCTGAAAGACAAGACCACCACGACAGCCACTGGCCAAGCTTGGACAAGCTGGAGGGTGTTGCGCAACTACATGAGAGAAGTGTATTCGGCGAAGCCGAAGCACTACTCTGATGCACGGCCGAATGCGCGTGCACAACAAGGGCGTGACATGCGCATGGACGCTACAAGGGATGATGGGTCAGCTAGACAGCAAGACGGGGTTAAGGGCAAGAAGCCCGCAAACCCTCCAGCTAAGAAGGCTGGTGGACACAAGGCCCCCAACAACAAGCGTAGCCGCAAGAATGACGAGCTACTGGCGGCGCGTGAGCGTTGCAACGTAGCCTTTTGTGAAGGGCTCTGCCATAAGTGCATCCATCCACGCTGCTTTAGGGCTCAGTGCCCTGAGGCTGCTGGTGGTGAACAAGAGGCCGCGGCGTTAGTTGAAACAGCAGCACCTCGCGGGGATGGTGCGGTAGGAGGTCGCGGACAGGGCCGTGGACAGGATCGCGGTCGTTGCAATTGGCTTGGCCGTGGTAACGGATAAGGCCGTGGGGCGAGTTTTCCCCACCCTTGAGTGACGTTAGTGGGGACCACTCAAGGGTAAAACTGGATCACGAGTGTGGGTTCATGTTTTCAGATGAGGATGTTAATCAATTTGAGTTATTGACGAGTTCAAAATTCTCAGTTGTTTTCTCTCCTCTTGTTGAACCGCATTTTATACTTACTGACCAACATTGCCCACTAAACCTTGCATCTCCGGACGAGATGCATGATCGTACATGCTTAGTGGTGGCGACACCAACCATTGTGCAAGAATTTTGTGACATAGTGATTGAAGCAAATGCCCTCAAAGTAATGAGCTCAATCACGTTCGCGATACCTTTAGTCGATGATTTTGACCCATTCAACTTTAAAGACTGGAAGGTGCTAGCCAAATTCACACGTGTCCACAAGATGTGGACTCAAGTAGGTGAATCACGGGAGTTGCGACGCCCGTCGTACAGATTCCGTGTTTATCACAAACTCGGCTTGCCGTCGTCGAGCCTGTTTACTCGGAAGAGTAGAGGCAGCATGGTGATGCAGTTCAAAGGACACCTAGCTCGTGCTCCCGTGAACATATTTGCTGACGCTGGAGGAGACGACTCTTTTGTTAGCCTTAGCTTTACCCGACAGGTTGGCCTGAAGTGCCAGCCATTGAATTGCGCAGTTGTTGTTGGTGACAACCGTACCGTACCCGTGATCGGTACATGTAAATCAAAAAATTGTATTCAAGGGTACACACAGAGTGTAACGTTGAAGGTACTCAACCTTCTTGACCGTGGCTCCATGAGAACACGGCTCTAATGTGCTTTGAATCAAAGCCTTTGATCCTCCAAAAAGGAAAGTGCCGCTTTACGTTGATTGTGAGTACGGAATTATCACCGACCCGACTCAAATTCCATGATAGCTTGTCTGTGATGCACATCAAGAGACGTATTTGACAAGGTTGTTGATACCTCTTGGTGCAGCTACAGAAAATGGAGGACGACGTGAAGGAAGATACGCCACAAGAGATCAAATCTCTATTGGTGGAGTTCTCGGATGTATTCCAAGTCCCACCGGCTAGGCTTCCACCAGAAAGACACATGGGCCACACGATTCCGCTGCAACCGGAGGCGACTCCTCCGTTCAGACCCATGTGTCTCCTTAGTCCAGCAAAAAGGCGAGAGGCCGAATGCCAAATCAAGTAGTACCTTGAAAAAGGGTGGATTGAGTCCAGTAGCTTGTTGTGCGGTGCGCCGATCCTTTTTGTGAACAAAAAGCATGGTGGGTTACGCATGTGCGTGGATTACCGGGCGTTGAACAAGCTGACGGTGAAAAATCAATTCCCCTTACCGCGGATTGAGGACCTTTTTGACCAGCTCCAATGCGCAAAAGTAGTTCGTCCTTGGATTTGTCTCAAGGGTACCATCAAATCCGCATCACAGAAGATGATGTGCGGAAAACCGCGTTTCGAACGCACATGGGACACTATCATTTCCGAGTGTTATGCTTCGGGCTTACAAATGCCCGGGCAACCTTCCAAGGCGAAATGAACTGAATGTTCACCAAGCAACACGGAGAGTTCGTCTTGGTTTACCTGGATGACATCATAGTTTTCTCCAAATCAATGGAAGAGCACATAGAAAATCTCCGCAAAGTTCTTGCAATCCTTCGGGAACAGAAGTTCTATGCAAAAGCGAGCAAGTGCAGGTTTGTACAAGATGAGCTCAAATACCTTGGACACATCGTTGGCAAGTACAGCATCCGTGTCGGCCCACGAAAGATCCAAGCCGTTGTGGACTGGCCACGGCCCAAAAATGTTGGGCAGATTCGGTCTTTCCTCGGCCTTGTAAACTTCGTTTGACTGTTTATGCAAGTTTATTTGACCCTGGTAGCACCACTAACCAGGTTCACGCAAAACGACGTGTGTTGGGAATGGACATCTGACTACGAGAACACTTTTCTCAAAGTCAAAGAGTTTCTATCCATGGCGTCTGTCCTAGCTCTTCCGGATCCATCGCAACCATGGGAGGTTTGATGTGATGCGTCGATAGTAGGACTCGGAGCCCTCCTCATGCAGAACGGTCACCCAGTTGCGTATGAGAGCCGGAAACTCATCCCCTTCGAAACGCGTTACAGGACTGGGGATCAAGAACTCCTTGCAATAGTACATGCTTTCAAGATGTGGCGTTGCTACCTTGAGGGTGCTGAAGGGGGTGTGACGGTTGTGACCGACCATAATGCATTGGTGTTTTTCCAAACGCAACCAAACCTGTCAAGACGACAGGCGCATTGGAGCGAATACCAAAGCCGATTCTTGTGCACGTGGGAACATCGGTCAATACGCATCAATGTGGCCGATCCACTAAGTCAACAGCCTGTGGACGTTAAAGAAACCACCGAGGTTGGTGGTGTTTTGTGGCCAATGTAACAGCAATAGTACAATCGCCTGATTCCCCTGCACCTCTGCAAAAACCACCACGAGAGATTATCCATTACATTGGTTTTGTAAACAAAATCCGGATGGGATACTGTGTGGATTCTTGGTTTCAAGACTCTCTAAATCTAGACAAGTACGGCTTGGTGGAGGCCGCAGGAATCTTTTTGCATGGAGAACAAGTTGTTGTGCCAAACTCGGAAGACCATCGAGCAAAGATTATCTCCCAGTTCCACGACCCGCCGGTTGCAGGTCATGTGGGACCCTGAAAGACCAGACAGGCACTTTCCAACCACTATTGGTGGCCAGGATGGAGTGTCAATGTCCGTAAGTATTGCATGACATGCGACCCATGTCTTCGGAATAAGGCTACTAATAAGGAACCTAATGGACTCCTCTAACAGTTTCTCATTCCTGGGACTCCATGGGAGTGCGTCACCATGGACTTCATTACTGGTCTTCCAGACACGGCCTGTGGCCACGATGCAATACTAGTGGTTGTGGATCTTTTGACAAAGATGACAAACTTCATTCCTACAACCACTGACGTGAATGCAGAGGAGACCGCTCGTCTCTTCTTTCAGGGTGTTGTAAAGTACCACGGCTTGCCGTTGCGTATTATCTCCAATCGAGACTGAACATATGCCAGTAAGTTCTAGCAAAAGATGCACGAGTACTTTGGCAGTGAGTCGCAAATGTCGACGGCATTTCACCCTCAAACTGACGAACAAATAGATTCCATGAATCGCACTCTGGAACAGATGCTTCGCATATACGTGGACCCTGCCATGCATGATTGGGACGAATTTCTAGCACCGACAGAGTTTACGGTGAACAACTGGGTGAACGATTCCACACAGTTCACACCGTTCATGTTGATCAGTGGTCGGTATCCACTGGTACCCTCTTCATTGGTGAAGAGTGGGAGTACAGAAGGGCAGATTCCTTCCGCTCAAGCCTTTGCCGAGGGCATCGACTCCTTGTTACAGGAGGCAAAGGGTCACCTTCAAGCAGCTCGATAACAACAAAAGGCATATGTCGACAAAGGTCGTCAGGAGGTCTAGTTTGACACCGGTGACAAACTGCTTCTTAGCACTAAAAACCTTCAGCAGAAGTTGCGAGGGGCGAGAAAACTTCTACCAAAGTGGATTGGACTGTTTCCCATTGTGGTATGCATCGGGCCAGTGGCATACCGATTGCTACTTCCGCCGAGTATGAAGACACATGGCGTGTTTCATGTGAGCCTGCTGGCTCCATACACGGCAGACAGAATCGTTCAGCCACTGCCAGCAGTCCTTGCCGCTGACGGCCAAGACGAGGTTCTTTTCCTACTCCAGCACAGAGAGCGTACTCTTCGGTCGCGTGATGTTAGGGGGTACCTCGTTCATTGGGCCGGTTGTGGACTTGAACATAATTCATGGGAGCCCGAATCTCGGTTGCCCATAAGGGTGGTCAACGAGTACTGGAGCGATCTTGCAGCTCGCACAGATTGACGCGTGGTAGGAAGCACCACCTGAATGTGGGAAAAGTGAACAACATTCCCACAAGGCAGCATTCATGGATGGCAACCATAGGAGGTTGGGGACGCCCATTATGGTTGTCGTGGGGACGCTCCAGCCTAAAGGGGGGAGGCCGCTAGCCGTGCTGACCTACTACCTGTAGCTTAGGTCCAAGTACCATGCACATGTTCATGTATAGCTGGTGATTGAAATCGTTGATTTTCTTTCACAATGTTGATGGCTCACTAACTGACAATCCTGCTTGTTGTTTGTGAACCAAGACGGTACATAAAAAGTGGGGAGGAATGCAGCGCAAGGGCCGGTTCGGCCCTCCCTCCTCGCTGAAACAAGGGGTGGTTGCGCACCACCCCTCGCGTCAGTGAGAGCTGGCCGGCGGCCAGCATTTTGCTAGCCGCCGGCCAGCTCGCTACTAGCCAGCAGGACAGCCGGCCAAGCGACATGCCGGCCACCGGTCAGCCAGCCGCCGATCGCGGCCTCTGCCCGATCGGCGGCTGAGGGCCCACGAGGGCCTCGAGGGCAAGGCCTCGTGGCCTCGTGCCCTTGTCCCTGGTTGCCCTCCTTGCAAGCGAGCGAGCGAGAACGAGGGAGGGAGACAAGGGATGAGAGGCGAGAGAACTGGCACGAAATCGCCAATGTGCCTCGCACGCGACGATTTTGCGCCAGAACGTCAAAACGTGAATCAAAGTTTGTTTGCGACTAAGTTTGACATAAAAACAACGATATAAATCGGTCGAACACACAAGTTTGAGGTTAAAACTCCCGGTTCGGGTCCCAAAACCAGGGGTATGGTTTAAAGCAGAAATGGGCCTCCGGAGAATCGAAACATTCAAGTCTCCCTGTTGTGGGTCGTTGATGACGATTGCCCCTCAATCATGCGAAGGGGGTAAGCCCCTAACGTAGACTGAGAACGCCATCCTGCGAACTCCGACGACGACTTCAGAGCAGGAGCTGGAGACTTGACCCATTGCACATCAAATGGGAATTGAAGAATAAGGCGAAAATGGAAAACACTACGGTACTACGATAGTACATGCAACGGAGTGATCCACGCAAGGTACCAGGTTTGTTGCAATACTTGGTGAAGAATCCCGTGGAGAAGCGATTGTCAGGCTCCCATTATTCGTGCCTAGGTCAACAACTGGCCCAACCAACAAGATTCTCCCGACCAACATTTGACCAGATCATGCTCTCTTGATGTTGGTGTATGCGTGGGACTTTGTGTTGGCTCTCTACATTGAGGAATCCCAGTGCTGGTTGATATACTATGCCAGTCATGTTTGTGGTAAACAAGTTCACATAAAACTTTTCATGTATCGACATGCCGAGCAGTAGCATCAACTGGTACATCCCTAGCCCGATTTGAACAATAATGTGAAATGACCAAATACATTATTGCAAAAAAATCATGTGCCCCTGACGTTTCCAGCCAAAGGCCTTGGGTGCTCATTGAACACCTCCTAGCAGATGTGAAGTGAATCTTCTTGGCGGTTGTTCTTGGTGTATGCCTTATGTATTTGCCTTTTCGCCTCCCACAAGTGGTCAAAGCGCTCTGTAAAGGCTTGATCTTTGTGAACATGCCCCTTCTTTTGCCTCCTTTTCCATTTATGAAAAGGGCAGAATTGGGATGTCGAGCATTTCTTGACACGGAAGGTGTAGTCCACATGAAACCACTAACCAAATTATTTCGGTGCCAAATAGTTTTCCTAGCCATGTAAGGAATGGTCCATGTACCGTATTGAGAGCCACATCCCTAAAAACAATTATGAGTTTTCCCATCCATAGTTGAAATTATTATTTTCTCTATAGGAATCACAACGTGGTTATCGCAATGGCGTAGGGGTCATGTACTTGCTTCGTTGTTTGTGTAATGGCTATTCAATACACACTATACTCAGTGGTTTTGCTTTGTCATCGCAGGCTATGGGACTATCGGATGGGCCATGTTCATGCGTCATCGATGGTACTTCTACGTTGCCAAATAATTGTCTCCACAATAAGGTTGAGGCTAATCACAACAACCACATCCCCATGAGCAGCTTCAAGGAAACAACAATGTGATTGAAAAGAGAGCTTTGTACCGTTTTGTTACTTATCTTGGACCCTGCCCCCAAATTCAAACTAAGCTGTAACACTACAATGGAGTTGTTACTCAAGTATACCCACTTTTTACCACGACGTAGCTTTACATCTGATTCACATACCACTCTTTGTGTTGCCTCCCAAATTCAGCCAAGGTTTAGAAATCACGTCTTCCAAGGCCCCTGAAAATCATTCATCTGAAATTGCGAGATGGCAAACATTATACGCTCCTGTTACCAACTTGAGCAGCTGCTTGATGTCATCTTTGTGTGCGGATGCCAAGATAGTGGGAAAGTGCATTTGAGGTGATTTCTCTATAATGTCATCTTCGCCCCTTCATTCTAGGTGCAAAATGAGAGAGAGTTAGCTCGAGCTCATGACTGTCACACGAGTTTTTTGGATTCAAATTTCGTAGTTCAACCCAAACAAACTCAAGTTTTGGTTTTGATGCGTCAATGTGAAGTCGTCGCGTGCGAGGCATGATCGATGATTTTGCGCTGACTCTTTGCCTGTTCTCTCACCACTCTTGCTCACTCCCATCCCCCATCCTTGCTCACTCTCGTTGGTAAGGAGGGCAAGCAAGGCTGAGGGCAAGATGCCACAAGACTCGCCCTTGAGGCCCTCGTGGCCTCTCGACCGCAGATTGAGCCACCAGCTCAATCGACGGTTGGTGGCTCGCCACTAGGTGGCCGGCCGGTCATCTGACCGACCGCTTGCCACCTAGGAAGCCAGCCGCCAACCAGTGCGTGGCTGGCCACCGGCCAGCCCTTGCATTAACAAGGGGTGGTCATGAACCACCCCGTCACTACTACGAGGTGGAAGGGCCAAACCGGCCCTCCCGCTACGTTCCTCCCTACGTCTTATGAACTGTCTTGATTCATGACCAACAAGTGAGAGTTCTAAATAGTGATTTGTCGACATGGTGAAAAAAACAGTGATTTCAATCACCAGCTAAACATGAACACGAGTATGGCACTTGGACTTAAGTTACAGCTTGTCTGTCAACACGGTTAGCGGCCTCCCCCTTTTAGGCTGGAGCACCCGCTCGACAACGATGCTGGACGTCCCCAACCTCCTATGATGGCAGTCCATGGATGCCATCCTGCGGGAATGTTGTTCACTTTTTCCGCGTCCAGGTGGTGCACCCCGCCACATGTCGATCTGTGCAAGTTTCTAGTTTGCTTTAGTACTCGTTCACAAGCCCTGTGGGTAACCGAGTTCGGGCTGCCGTAAACAATGTTTAGGTCAACAACCGGCCTAATGAACAAAAAATTCCCTAACAACCCATGACTAGAGTGTATGCTCTTGGTGCTGGAGTGTACAAAGAGCTTTGTACTAACCGTAAGCAACAAAGACGTGGTGGTGGTGGCTGAATGATCCCTCTGTCGTGTATGGAGCCAATAGGCTCACATGAAAAATGTAATGGTTCTTCATACTTGGAAAAGGCAGCAATTGGTTTGCCACAGGCCCGATGAGTGAAAGGATGGGAAACAAACCAATCCACTTTGGTAGAAGTTTTGGCACCCCGGGCGGATTCAACCGATCATTCTTAGTTCTAAGCAACACTTTGTCACCAATGTCAAGGAAGAACTCATGGCGACTTTTGTCGGCATATTCCTTTTGTCGCTGGCGAGTACCTTGAAGATGATCCTTGCATCCTATTGCAAAGAGTGAATGTGCTCTGCAAAGGCTTGAGCATAACATTTAGAACCAATCACTCCAAATTCACACACTCGTCAAACAATGCATGAGAAGTTACGAGGAAATATCCTTCATTTCATTCTTGAAGAGTGGAAGGTTGCAAGTTGCTTCCTAAGTACACAATCTCCAATGTTTCCACTCACTTTGTATACAGAGACATGTCACCATGATTCTCGTTAAAAAAAAACTTCTTTCTTTATATAACACGAATCACTTGAAAAAACAAATAGATGGGTCCAAGGCTTCGCTATACTCCTTGTAAAGTATGTGAGAAATAAGTGTCTATGTTCTAAACAGCATTTCAAAAAATTTCCTTGTAAATGTAGGTATAGAGCTGATTTCTATTCGGAGTTAAAACATACCATATGATGACTTGTTATTTAGACCTAATTCTGGGTTTATTTGAAGGTAGTGGTTACCGTATGACTTAGGTTAACACTTGGAGGATCGTTTGAGAGCTGAAGCTGTGTTTTCAGGAACAGCGATAACGTCAGACCAACATTTGCTCCTAGCGAACCCATATATCAGGTTCACTCCTCCCACC
>SZWC01009499.1:76422-93602 GCA_023375785.1 Penium margaritaceum
GGGGGGGGGGGGGGGGGCTGCTTCTGAATGCTGGTACCACCCATCCCCTCCCCCTTCCAGCGAAGAAGTGTATGTGGCAAGTGTTGGTGGAAGTTGATGAGAATCACCGTAGAGAAACGACAAAATGTACCCAAGTGCATTGGTCCATACGATGCCCGAAAACCAGCGATCGACGGTTGTGGACCATGTCATGGTCGTTTCCTCAATTCTATCATTCCTTCATCTAACAGTAGTCGATTGCAAACCAATTGAGGAGGTGACCATTGTAAACAAACTGCCAGCGCATCGTCCACAACCGACCTTGGATGGCAGCTAAGCCTGACTTTCGAGTAATCGGGTTTCGGCGGCGAAGCCCGACTACTCGACCTGGTTCTTGTAGGAAAACCAAAGTTTGACGCGCAAAGCCCCATGCCCGGCCATCGCGATGTCATTGGAGGCTGTCTACTGACCGCATAAATGCCTCCAATTGTGCCGCGAGTACAAGGAAATCTGGCCGCTCATGCGGCTGGTTGATTTCTGGACCGCCACACGAGCAAAAGATTATTTCTTGACTGCTACCGAATGTGTCCT
The DNA here is from genome assembly GCA_023375785.1 of Penium margaritaceum. Taxonomy (NCBI): domain Eukaryota; kingdom Viridiplantae; phylum Streptophyta; class Zygnematophyceae; order Desmidiales; family Peniaceae; genus Penium; species Penium margaritaceum. The sequence continues at coordinate 76,993 of SZWC01009499.1, forward strand.
GAAATTCGGTTCAAAGCAATCAAAAGACGAGTTCACATCTGCCGCTGGCCCAAAGTGAATTTAGGAAACAATATACGACACAACAGAACGTACATGTATAGCATCTATTGTGTTTGTGTAGAATAATATATCTTTTTTGTCACTGGTGATGTTCAGTGTAGAAAACAGATGCACAGGACGCTTGAAAAGGAGGTTCTTGTTATAGTTATGGGAGTGAAGGGAAACAACATATCCAAATATTTCCTTAACAAAGTATAGTTTTAGGTACTTCTTCATGTGGGCAATGTTCAAGGAAAACACTGCTTGAAAATGATTAAAAACAACAGAAGGCATAGTATGAATATGCATCTTGTAAGTTTTGTTACAATATTTGAAGGAATTATTCTAGGAAACTAGCTTGGAAAACATTTTAAGTTTTCCACTTAAATCAACACTTGTTACCTTCCCACTTCTAACACTTAAGTGTACACTAGTCTCTGAACTAGTGTACACCTTGACCCATATCACACTCTTTTTGTACACACTTCCACTTGTAACCCCCACATACACTTTCCACCCCCACCCCCCTTTCCTCCTCCCTCTCCCAACCACTACCAAAATCTTGGAAGTACCACTCAAAAGAAAACACACAAGTTCAAATTTCTATACACAACACATACATCAAAATGTCCACCTCTACTTACAATCCCATCATACATTGTCTACCCCCACAACCCCCTCTCCCACCTCATCCAATGACCACCAACCACCTTATACACATTGTTTAACATACACACGTACAAAATTCTACATACAACCCACACACCAAGCCATGCACCTCCACTTACACTCCCCACATACACTTCCAACCCCTTTCCCCTCCATCCCACCAACACTGACTACATCACTCAAAACAATTCGCACAAGTGTACACCTCTACACACAACCTACACACACACACACACACACACACACACACACACTGCTATACACCTCCACTTGCACTCCTCTCGTACACTTTCCACTTCCCCCCCCCCCCCCCCCCCTTGCTCTCCCACCCCGCTCAACGTGGACCAACCTACCTCCAACACATCACTCAAACCAATGTGCACAAGTGTAAATTTCTACACACAATCCATACACCCAAACATACATCTCCACTTACAATCCCCACCTACAATTTCCTCCCTTCCTCCATACACATAGCCTCCACCCATGTGATCACTCAACCCCAACATTCACAAGTACATTTTTTAACAAACAACCCACACATTTTGGGACACATCTCCACTTACACTCCACACGTACACATCCCACCCCCAACCCCCCTTCCTCCCTCCATTGGTAAACCACCAGCAAAAAATCTGAAACACGTCACTCAAAATAGTATACACAGGTACAGATGCAAATACACAGCCCGTACACCCAATCATACACCTCCACTTGCAATCCACAAATACACTTGTTACACCCACAACCCCTCACTCCCATACTACTCAACGACCATCATCCAAACGCATACACATTAATCACACCAAGATTCACAATTATACATCTTTAAACACAACCAAAACACCCATCCATACACCTCAACCTACACTCTTCGCATACACTTCCCATCCCTTCCTCCTCCATCCAACCACCACTGACCACATCAGGAAAAAAATGTACACACGTGTATATCGCTACACACGACCTAGATTTTCAACCATACACCTCCACATGCAATCCTTACATACACTTTCAGCCCTTCCCCCCAGTCTACCCAACCACCTCTGATCAAATCAGTTAACCCAATGTACTTGGAAGTACCTTGCATGGATCCTTCCTAGTACACTGGACAACAATATGCACACTTCACCTAGTGCATGAAAATCCTTTGATAAATTCTACCTCGATCATAAGGAGCTTGTCCTCCCGTAATCTCAATCTTCAACAATGAAGAGGGCACCACTGGATGCTGACCATTGTTCAACACAAACGGTGTGAACTGTGCAGACTCGTTCACAGATGTATTCGCCGCAAACTCTTCCGGTGCTAGGAGTTCATCCCAGTCATTCATGGAAGTGTCCACGTACATACAGAGCATCTCCTGTAGAGTGTGATTCTTGCACTCTGTTCATTTGGTAGTTTGAGGGTGAAACTCTATCGACATTTGAGACTCGTTGCCGTAGTATTTGTGCATATTTTGCTATATGTTACAAGCAAACTTTTTATCTTGATCGGAGACAATGCGCAACTGCAAGCCTTGGTGCTTTACGACAACCTCAAAGAAGAGGCGAGTGATCTCCTATGCATTCACATCTTTGGTTGTAGGAATGAAATTCGTCGTTTTCGTCAGACGATCCATAACCACTAGTATTACGTCGTGGCCACGGGCCGTGTCTAGAAGACCAGTAATGAAGTCCATGCTGACACACTCCCATGGAGTCCCAGGAATGGAAAGCTATTGGAGGAGTCCAGTAGGCTTTTTATTACTAGCATTATTTGAAAGACATGGATCGCATGTCATGCAATGCTTATGGACATCGACACTTCATCGTGGCCACGAGTAGTCGTCCGAGGTTGCCTGTTCGGTCTTTCAAATTCCCACATGACCTGCGATAGGCGGGTCGTGGAACTCGGAGATAATCTTTGCTCCAAGGTCTCCCCGACTCCGGTAAAACAACTTGTTCTCCGTGTTGGAAATTCATATGGCTTTCACCAATCCATACGTGTCTAGATTTTGAGAATCCTGAAAGCAAGAATGTACACAATACCCCATCAAGACCCTATTTACAAAACTGTTATGGTAGATAATCTCTTAAGGTGGTTACGGCAAAGGTGTAGGGGGATCTTGTGTTTCCACTGTTACTGCCGGAATGGCCATAAAGCACCCACAAACCTCGATGGTTGCTTTAACATCTAAAGATTTTTTACTTAGTCTATTGGCCACGTTGATGCATCCCGGCTGGTGTTCCCATGTGAACAAGAATCAGCTTAGATTTCCGCTCCAACGCGTCTGTCGTCTTGCCAGGTTCGGATGCGTTTGGAAAAACACCAATCGGTTATGGTCGGTCACTACCGTCACACCCCCTTCAGGACCCTTGATGTAGCAACGCCGCATCTTACAAGCGTGTACTACCGGAAGGAATTATTGATCCCAAGTCGTGTATCGCGTCCTTGCGGGGATGAGCTTCTGGCTCTCATGCGCAACTGGGTGGCCGTTTTGCATGAGGACTTCTCCAAGTCCTACTACCAACTCATCACATGGCACCTCCCATGGTTGCAATGGGTCAGGAAGAGCTAAGGCCGACACTATGGATAGAAGTTCTTTTGACTTTGAGAAAGGCCATGTCGCAATGAAAAGTCCAATCTCAATGCACGTCTTTTCGTATGAGCCTGGTTAGCGGCACTACCCTGGTTTAAGACCCTTGCATAAACCGTCGGAAATAGCTTGCAAGGCCGAGGAAAGACCAAAACTCTCCATCATTTTTTGGGCATGGCCAATCCACAATGGCTTGGACCTTTGGTGGGTCGACACAGATATCGTCGTTGCCAACTATGTATCCAAGGTATTTGAGCTCATCTTGTGAAAACTTGTACTTGCTCACTTTTGCATAGAGTTTTTGTCCCCAAAGGACTGTGAGGACCTTGCGTAGATGTTGTACGTGCTCTTCCATGGATTTGGAGAAAACTAGGATGTTGTCTAGTAAAGACCAAGGGAAACTGGTCCAGTTGCTTGGCGAACATTCGGTTCCATTCTCCTTTGAATGTTGCCGGGGCGTTTGTAGACCCGAAGCATGAAACCCGGAATCAAAAGTAGTCCATGTGCATTCGAAACATGTTTTGGGGATCAACATCTTCCGAAACTAAGATTTCATGATATCCCTTAGACAAATCCAATAACAAAAAGGCTTACACCCCTTGGATTTTGTCAAACATATCCTCCATCCACGGTAAGGTAAATCAAATTTTCACTGTTAGCTTGTTCCATGCCCGGTAGTCCACGCACATGCATAATCCAATGTCCTTTTTGTTCACAAAAATGATCGTCGTACCGTATGGCTAGCTACTTGGCTCAATCCACCCCTTTGAAAGGTACTCTTTCATTTGGAGTTCAGCCTCTTCCCTCTCTGCCAGACTGAGGTGGTACATGGGTATGAATGGAGGAGTCGCCTCCGGTTGCAACAGAAATCATGTGGTGCACGTGTCATTCTAGTGGAAGCACATCCGATGGATCATGGAATACATCCAAGAACTCCGCCAATAGAGATTTGATCTCTTGTGGCATGTCTTCCTTTATGTCATTCTCCAATTTCTATTGCTGAGCCATGAAACATCAACACCCTTGTTGAATTCGTCTCTTGACCATCATCGCAGACAAGCTCGCACAGACTTTTAGTCGCGTCGGTGACAATTCCATACTTGAAATCAACGCAAAGCGATGGTGTCCCTTCTGACAGATCAAGCGTTTTGATTCAAAGCACATCAAAGCCTTGTTATCGCGATGCCAAATATCGCCTAACACCATGTCAAATGGGTCAAGAAGGTTTAGGATCTTCAATGTGATACTTTCCGTGTATCCTGTAATGAAAACTTATACTTTACAAGTACCAAACACGGGAACCGTACAGCTGTCACCGATGACAACTACACCATTTGATGGCTCCTAGTGGAGATCCACCTAATGAGGGATTCATCCCCTCCAGTGTCAGCCAGCACGTTCACGAGGGCACCAACTAGATGTCCTTTGAACTAAATCGTCGTGATACCTCCACTCTTTCGAGTGAACATGCCTGAAGAGATTACACCGAGTTTGTGACAAACACATAAACTATACGGCAAACGCCACAGCTCCCATGATTTACCTACTTGAGTCCATGTGTTGTGAACATGTGTAGATCCAACTAACACCTTCCAGCCTTTGAATTTGATTGGGTCAAAATCGTCGATCAAAGGTATAGCGAACGTGATTGAACTCATCGCTTTGAGGGTGTTTGTTTCAACCACCGTGTCATGCAATTCATGCACCATGGTTGGTATCACAACCACTAAGCATGTACGATCATACATCTCACCTAGAGATGCAAGGTTTAGTGGGCAATGTTGGTCACCAAGTGTGGAATGAGGTTCAACAAGAGGGGATGAAACAAAAGAGGAGTTTGAACTCATAAAAAACTCAAATTGTTTAACATCATCATCATAAAACATGAATCCACACACGTGATCAAGTTTTGCCCCCGAGTGGTCCCCGCTAACGTCACTCTGGGATGGGGAAAACCTGCACCACGGCCCTGCCCGTTTCCACAGTTGGGTCCATTGTCGCGATCGCAACCCTGTCCACGACCTTGTCCGCGGCCTCTTTCTGCACCATCCTCACGAGGTGCTGCTATTGCGACTAACTGCGCGGCCTCTTGTCTACCACCAATAGCCTTAGGGCACTAAGCCCTAAAGTGGCCTGGCTGCATGCAGTTGTTGCATAGTCCATTACGAAAGGCTCTGTTATGACGCTCATGCGCCTCTTGTAGCTCGTCATTGTTGAGACTGCACTTGTGGTTTGGGTTCTTGAACTCACTAGTCTCTTTGACTCAAGGGTTTACATGCTACTTGCCCTTGGCCCCGACCCGCTGCCCGGCTGCCTCTCTAGCCCTCGCAGTGTTCATGCGCATGTGGCAGCCTTGCTGTCTACCCGTGCTCGGCCATGCATTTGGGTAGTGCCTTGGGTTAGCCGGATACACTTCACTTATGTAGTCCCATAACACTCTACAATTTGTCCAATCCTGGTTGATTGCCGCCGTGCTGGTGTTGTCCTTCAGCTTCTCATTGGCAAGATCCTCATGTAAGTACTCAAGCACGGGCACTCTGGGTACTAGAAGCTCATTGTTCCATCGCCCTCAATGGAGCTTTCGGATTCCTTCACAAGTGAGGTGAACATGCTCAAGTAAGCCTCAAGCGAGCTACGCTACTACCTGAATTCCTTGATCTTGTGGAAGGCATGTTGTGCCTCCTCACACTGGATGCACTTCTTGTGCATGATGGCACAAAAGGCCTCCCACGGAATGGACTGCCATTTGAGATGTAGCTGGTGTGCGGCCCACTCCTTGACCACAGACTTGAAGAGCTTGTCTTCAAGCCGCATTGGGGCAAGGTCCCCCAATTGACTGAGTGGAGCCTTGCAGACATGTAGGATGTGCTCCATGTGTTTTAGCCAATCCGTCAGCTTCACGCCTTTTTGGAGGGTCTCCATACTGTGGATGAAGGAAATGTTCAGGACCGGCTCTGACATCGTTACGTAATGCAAGTCCTTGCTGCCACTAGCGATGGCATCAACACCTCCGGTCCGTTGTGATTGCTCCTGCATTTGCACATGGGTCATGCTCTGGAATGCCTTGTCGAGGTCATTGCATCAACAGATTGCCTCTTGAGCGGCCAGGCGTCGCGACTGACGGTCATGGTCGAATTCTATGATGCTCTACCCGACGCGGGACATTAGGTTGGCAAACAAAAACTTGAGGTCTAATATTATCAAAGCGTCGACGATACCCTCAAGGGCCTTGCGTTGTCCGTGCACCTTTACCCACTACATGATGGTACACTTTACGGACACACCTCCAAGGAGTCCCACCTTCCGGATAAGGCTGTCGTCAACGACGGCGCTCGTTTGGGTCCTTGAAATCACTGTTTTCTACATTGCCACGGTCGGCACAAGCACGCGTATTTTGAAACTAGTCTTCCTATGTTTTGACTCACGGCAATTAGTAGAGACTGGAATCTAGGAAAAATGAAAGTTACAATACGAGGGAATCGCAAGTAATGTGGGTGCCGCTCACAAAACCAGAGCAATGAGTGGGTGAGGAATTCTAACAATTCCTACCCACTCCTTCATCCTTTCTAACTTCTTATCTTCCTCTTCTCTTCTTGTCTTCCTCGGCCTCCTCTTCGCGTTCCTTGCCGCCTCTCGCGTCCTTTGGTAGTGTCTCCCTTGAGCCGGCAGCGTTGGAGAGCCGTCAGAACATCTTCAAGGTGTCACCCTCCTTTTTAGGGTGCTCTCAGACTGTGAGAGTCCCCGATCTTGCGAAAGGGCGATGTACCAATTTTGGATGAAGGTGCCAGTAAGAAGTCTTCAAAGGCGGGGAAACATTGGTGGTTGAGGGGTGGGCACTCCCCATCCTATCCCACAAAAATCCAACTAGCCCCCCGGGAATCAAGAGGAAGTCCAAAGGATTGAGGGTGGCGAAGAAGAGCCCCTAAAGAGCTTTGTAGCTCAGTTTACAGCACATGAAATGGATAAGTGTTGACCCCATTTCCCCTCGTGGCGTTTTTGCTATTGTTGTAGCTGGTTACAATGTTTTGTTTATGGCGTAGCCGCTAGAACCGTCCCACAGTTAGTCGCGAGGGTCGTTTGGCTCTGAGATCCAATGTAACTTGTCAAGTCTCTATCTCCTTCATTTAGGTCATCGTCTGAGTTCGCATAATGGCGTCCAGAGCTCGCTCGAAGGGTTTTTCCCTCCGCGGCACTCTTGGGGGCAATCATCATCAACAACCAGTGCAAGGAGACTTGAATGCTTCAAGTCCCCAGAGGCTCATTTCTGTTTTTGCATTGCCCTTTCGTTTTGGGTCCAAAACAAGGGGTATTTCCTCGAAGTCGTGACTTCGCACAAGTTTTATGGTTTCAAAATCGTAGTTCAACCTAACCGAACTCAAATTCCAATTTTGGTGCGTTGGTGTGAAACCGTCGCGTGCGAGGCACGAGCGGAGGTTTCGTGCCGACTCTGCTTTTCCTCGCGTCACTATCACTCGCACCTACTCCTCGTCCTCGCTCGCTTTTGCTAGCGAAGAGGGCGAGTGAGGACGAGGGCACGAGGCTACGAGCCTGGCCCTCCAGGCCATCGCGGCCTCTCGGCCGCCGATCGAGCCACCACCTCGATTGGCGGCCGGTGGCTTACTGGTGAGTGACCGGCTGGTCGTTTGACCGACCGGCGGCCGCCCAGGTGGCTGGTGGCCAGCGCGTGGTTAGCCACCGCCCAACCCTCTTATCGATGGTGTGGTATCGTGATGTCTTGTGTGTGCAGGAGTGTGGTGATGCTTTGAGTAGAGCTCCTAAAGGCTTGTAGTGGTGCACCAGGATGTGCTCGTAGACGGGCTTAGTGGTGCACCAGGATGTGCTAGTAGATGGGCTTGGTGGTGCACCAGGCTGTGTGTTAGAGGTGTGTCATGGTGTGCCAAGTCCCTGTTGCTGTTAGTGTGCTTATCACCATTCTTCTTTCATCTGCCAGGTGCCATTAGCCTAGTGACTTCTACCATGTGGTCCTAGTGTCATTATTGGAGCACCTGTGTTGCTTGTGTTGTCTTGTCAAGTTAGGTGACATTCTCGTGTTGCTAAATTGAAGGTGCAATGGGTGTCTCAATTGTATTTTGTATGGAGTGGCCATGGTTGTTAGGATTGCTCGTAGACATGCATGTCAGTGACCGTTTGCTCGTCAGTCCATTTTAGTGTTGTGCTCAAGAGGTGCTATGTGTCGCCATCATTTGTCAGGCTAGCAAACAATCATGCATGTTGGGCACAAACGCCGACAAGTTTTTCTCATTAAAAAAACATCACACGTCATTTTGAGCAAGTTGTTTGAATGAAATGATTATTTATTTTGACTAAATATGTAGCGGATTGGACGGAATCCATGGCCGACTGGGCCAAAGTTGCGGTGCTTGAGGGTCTCCAACCCTCAAGCCATCCCGTCCAACTGCCCACAGTCCTAGGTGACCCCGCTCGAGCCACGTGGCTCCTTCGACCGGTCGGCGTGGCACTGCCACGCTACAAAGTACCTTGATTTTCATGATCTACTGGGGAACGTTGGCCTCTTCTTTAAGATCGATGTGCTCTTAAGAGAATTGTTGTCAAATATTCAACATGTTTTGGGTTGAAAGTGCATCATTGACTTTATTGAATTAATGTAAACATGACACATGACATGCAGGTCCGTGAGTGTAAGACTTTGCTTGGGAGTGTAAAGTTGATGGGGTTAAACTACCTCCAACACAGTCTGAGGCGCCAAAGATGAGAACTGGTTCACAAACGCCGTCTTTTGACCTGGCTGACGGGGCCCGCTTCCTGTCCCACCATATCCGACCCCTGTCCGTGGCGATCTCTCTTCGAGCGAACCGCCACGGAGCGCCCAGTTCACTCTCTCCCTTCGACGAGGAAAAAGTGCAGCTTTCCGCTGGATGTCGAGGGCGCATTCTTGAGGGCAGTGCCAGCTTGGCGGATTTCATGGCGCACAGCGGTCGTCCTCCTGGCGCTGTTCACGAGATGAGTCGGCACACCGCGGACATCACACCCACTGATTTTGTCCAGAACGTCTCAGGGTCCGCTATATTGAAATCTGTGAGAGGCACAAGTCACGCATTTCGTCCGGATCTTTTGAACACTAAGCTTCCGGACATGGCCGCCTGGGCCAGACCAGCGTCCTCTCCCTCCTTGCCGTGGCTTGGCTGGCACGGCGTTGCCTCCATTGGTTCAGGTCAACCTAGTGAAACGTGTCATCAGTCAGATAATGAATCTTGACTTGCAAATCCTGGTATCTCGTTGCACTCTAGGGAACCAAGTCAAACGCTGTCATTCTACGGCTGGCTAAGCTATCGGCATTGGTGTCAGCACTGCGTCCAGCCATGGCAGCATCAAGTGCCGTAGTTTGCAGACTAGCGTCATCTTCCTCTGCGTGCTTGTTAGCACCTTCTCCCAACACGATCGCGAGTCAGCAGTTCGTCAGCACGCGAGGGCTTCCAACGACTGCAGCCAGCCAGGGGAGATGCCGTCTGGTCCGAGTAACCGCGTCGTCCGAGGTTGCCGCACCTGCTGGTACATAAGTCACCGCTACTCATCGTTTGTGGGGTCTGAATCGCATTGCATGCTTTCGTTCTCCGCTGGAGCGATGTCAGTTCAGCTCCCCACATGACAGAGGTGTTCATGTCAGGAGCTGCTGCGGTGACGCCTTCCATTGGATGTCTGGCGATGACATCTCGATGGGCAATTCTCTCACAAGCGCGCTCGATTTACTGGGATGACTGCTTTTCTCTCTGTTTGCGTGGAAGGAATCGGCATGGCCGGCATGTCGTATCCTGAATGCCTGAACGAAAGGAACATTGCTCCCATGGCAGCCTGTTTGCGGGTTTCTGCCGCTTCTGCCACTTGTAAATGTGCTGTTTTTGAATTTCATCGCGATGGGGGCAACGGACGACTAAGGTGGAAAAGGAAGTTCTGCTTCATGCAAGTAATCTCCGCCACTTATCTGAATAGTACTGCCTGCGACGGGAGCAAAGGATCAGTCAGCAGAAGCCACAGCGCCAGGAAGATGAGGCGATGGAGGGTGATGAGGAGACTGAGGACGACAAGAGTGAAGACTGCAATGATTTCAGGTGGATTCGGAGACAGGGGGAGGGTAATGAGTAGGTCGAGCAGAAGGCGGGATAGGATGGATTGAGGACGGAAGTTGAAGATTGGCAGCAAAGGATGGAGGAAGGGGGACCACATGGACAGAAGCATTGTCAGCTTTGGCCGATCAGGTTTATGGGTTGATGTTTCGGCAAGTTTGAAAGAGGGACCATCTGGAAAACCTAGGAAAAGACGACGTTGCAGGGCGTGATGAGAGTGCTGGATTATCGTTGACCTGGAAGCCGCCGCAGGCACTGCTGTGTAGACACTGGGGACCATTTTCGGTTGGGTTGCCCTTTGCTCGTTTGCCAGGTATGCCAGTCACAGAACAGAACTAACACTAAGGGTGAAGCGCTAAGGTTGATTGCGCCACTGATAGTACTGGTACACGCTGTTGCCAACTGCCGTAGTGGAGCTGTTTCTGTCAACTGAAACCGTCAGGCGCTTCGAAGCTGTGTGCTGTCAGTGCTTGAGTAGTGTTCTTTGCTCTCTTGGCTTTTGATACTGATGTGGGAGTGCAGCAGAGGGCGGTCCTACTGCTGGAGGTGCTCCCGCAGGCAAGAAAGTGGTTGCAGGGAAGGCCGTGGCGGGAAAGAAAAAGGTGGCTGCCAAGCCCATTGGCCCTGCCATGGAGGAGGACATCATTCCTGCGCTGCGTGCCGTTTTAGACAAGGAGGAGGGCCTGCTCAACTTGGAGCTTGCGTTCACTGACAATGTGGTGAGTAAGGGGTTTGCCACAGATTGGTTTGCCAGTCTTTTTCAGGCATGGCATAGACTAGGGTGTGGATGGTCAGGGAGCGCACGGTCTTGGGAGGAGAGGGTTGGATGAGTGATCGGCAGGTGGAAAAGTCACCATCCTGTCTCTGCTCGCCCAACTTCACCATCTCTCGCCCACTGTTGTTTCTAGTCCTGCCAAATAGTTACTGGAAAACGGCCACATTCAGAGGCACGTGATCACACATTCATGCACCATCCAGACGCTTCTGTGTGCAAACCGCTCATTTTCACCCTGTAGTGCAAGCTCCCATGCATGCGAGCAAGAGTGATGTAAACATGCACCATTCACAAGTGCAGTGAGACTTGCATGCGTGCACTTTTACCTTGGCTAACCTGTGCCTTCACTCATCTGTGCTTGCCTTAGCAAGCTAACAAAGTTACATCATGATGTTCACATGGGAGGGTGAAGCGTCAATGCAGGACGTGGGCAAAGTAGACAATTGTGGGATGATCCATCATGACCGCGGTTTCTATTGGTGATTCTTCTGCCTTCTGTTCTCTCAGGTCTCTTGTGGTGCCTGCTTGCCCTTGCAGCTTGCAGGAAGCTTTCTGAAGAATGATATTCCGTACAACTTTTGGGCCTACTTCCCCGATGGCACTCTTGATGGTACGTTAGTGGCTTCATTTGCGCTGTGTCCGTTTCCTGCAATTGTGATGTCTGTATTTCAGGCACACATTTCCGGAAGCAGAAGGCACATGTATGAAGCTGGGATTCACTCCATGACACATTGCCCTCAATAGTCTTGGTGAATTGTAAGATGAGTGGAGTGATGGTGTTGGCGCCATGCAACCATGTCGAGTTGACTACGGCGGCACATTTGCGATGAAGAGCGCAAGGTGGCATGCGCACATGCAGTGCCCACAGAAGCGATGCAAACGAGTCCAGTCTCCTGACTGGAAATTGGATGACAACCTCACATGTTGAGTCATTGGTGTGATTGGCTTGGCACATGATGTGCAGAGGACCAGCCGTTGTGGAAGTATGATCTATTTCCGTTGGTGAATTTGGCTTTGTGTGCATGCTACTGCAGGCGCTCGTGGTTTCTCCCTTACCTCCTGTGGCAACCTTCCGAGTACAGTGGAGCCATTCATCATCGATGAGCGCAAGATCACACCTGAGCTGGTTGTGTTTTGGGTCTCAAAACGCCTTTTTGCACAAAAGCTGCTCTCCCTCAACTGAACATCCACAGCTGCTTGTCTGTCTTCAATGCTTCCACTGCACGAAGCTCTACATTTGTGGGGCTTCATTTTGAGCAAGACCTTTCTGAGCCTGGGAAGGTTAACTTGGATCATCTCCTGTACATCAAATCGATGCCATGTAGGGCAAAAACTTAGTGGATGTGCCGTGAGTGAAATGTGCTCTGCATTTTACTCGTTCCAATGTTTGACAACTCCCCTCAAATCTAATTCTGGAACATGAGGGTTAGCTGGTACGCAGTGCTAACTGGTACCTGCAGCACTCCAGGGTAAATCTAAATAACTGATCATTGGGCCGAATGGTTGCAATTTTCCATACTCCTGAGTGCTAAAAACTTCACTGAAGATTTGGTTGACCACTATCCCAATTGCCACATTCTGATAAGACCAGCAGTCAAATCAGCTGTAAGTCGGTGCGACGAAGACTCGTCCTGAGTCAGGACAATAGCATGCATTCCTAACCTTGGGCATCAATGGGAGTATCCTGCAGGGATGCATGCTGAACAGTCCAGACTTCTCCTGATTCTCCAGATAATGTCATCTGCACAGTGGGGGTATACCAGTGCTGGCCCCAACTTCTGGTTGTACCCACGTGTCGGTCGATGACAGAGACCTGCCCCTTCCCCCTGGAAAACTATAGGTGCCTTTTCCATTTGCTGAGCACAGCAAATTACAGGACAAGCGGAGTTTGCAGCAGAGGTTTGGTGGAACCCACCAACCAGTCACTCGTCAACTCAAAATTAATACAGAGATCAAGTATGCCAAAGGACATACATGTGGCTCACAACATGTTGTGCTCTATTCCAACTGTTGGCAGAAATGGCCAGCTTCATATCAGCTTGAACCCCCTGAATACAGAAATCCTGGCAATTTTCTGTACAACAAATCAGACCGCAACTAAGAGTTGAAAGTTTTTGAATTTCATTGTGTTGCGTTGGGTTGCAATGCGTTGTGTTATGCTGTGTCGCATTGCACTGCTCTGCAATGCGCTGCGATGCGTTGCATGATGAGTCGCATTGCGGTGCCATGAATTGCGCTGTTTGGTGTTTGGTTTTATGTTGTGCCGCGTTCACTAGTGATTGCAAAACCTCTCAGTGTACAAGGGGTTTGGGTAACTGGTCACCAACACCCAGGGCCTTTCACAAATGTCCAGGGTGAGACGGCCTGCGCCTGGCCTTGCCCAGTGTTGAGGAGAGGATGAGGTGGCGCTTGCACACCTTGTTGCGACCACCACCTCACGAGGGCCCCCTCCACCACACGCACCTGCATCAGCATGGTCACCAGAGCCAAACATCACCATCATCATCATCCAGACAGCCACAAAATCAGCCCCACAGTGGTTGACGACCATCGAAACTCAACGTGCATCTACTTAACCCCGTGGGAAGAAGCCAATGAAAGAAAAACCATGCCAGTCTGTGATGCCATCCCCAGCAAAAGCAAACAAGGAGAAGTGCCATTGCCGCTCCGAGTCCTTGCCTCACTCTGCAGGGTTAAATCTTGACCTTCCCTCTCCTTCCACAGTTCCTCCTCCAATCCTGCCTCTCCCGACCGTAGCGTAAAATCAACAGCTCAGGTTCAAACTGAACCAACTCCAAACTCTGCTTAGCACAACAAATTCCAGCTATGAAACCAAATAAAACCAAGAGGTTCATCTGAACTCATTTGTTCTAGAGGCAAGAGGGGAGACTTACCGTTCAACCTCAGCTGGTCTTCCACGGAGCAAGGTGCCATGACTGGTGTCCAGGGCTTTGGGAGGTAAAAAGGGGGAGGTTGAGAAGGGTTTCAAATTGGTTTTCACACAATAAAAAAGGAAGAACCAAGCGGACGTAATTCAATTAAAACCGGATATGAATGAAAGGCACCCAGACTGACTAGATATCCAAACTGGGCCGGTTCAATTGAAACCAGCCTGGTTCAGCCCAACCACATGTTCGAACATTCATGTTCGAAACCACTGGTTCAGTTTCATTAAACTGGTTCACTTCTTTCAAATCGGTTCAGTTCTTACAAACTGGTTCAAGGGCATGAACCTGAACCATTGAGCACCTCTATCTCATTCCCCAAACCTTTCTGCCGGCAAACGTGCAGCCATGCATGGTGCATGGCAGCATCCGTTACGCCGCATGCTCCCGCACTGCATACTCAGCTTCACCGCACTCTGCTCGTGTTGGGTGTGTGTGGCGTCAGAGGCTCACTCTGTGCAGGGGAGCATGTCCAGTGATGCCAGCGCTGTTGGCGAATGCAGCTACCACCGGTGAAGAGTCCGAGTCAAAGGATGCTGCAGCGATGCTGCTACGAGCGGATGAGTCCAACACAGCCAACAAAGCTGTACAAGCACTACCGCTGGCGTTGCTGTTGCTACTGCAGTTGCTGCTTCCGCGTGCAAGGCGTAGAGTTGTGCACTCACTTCTGTTGCTGATGTTGCAAGCGTGTGTGCCATAGACAGTCTGTGACCGTTGTGCACATCACAGCACATCACAGCATAGCACATCACATCACATCACATCACAGCATATCACATCACAACACATCACAGCACAGCACAGCACAGCATAGCACAGGACATCAGATCACATCACATCACAGCACAGCACAGCACAGCATAGCACAGCACAACACAGCACAACACAGCAGAGCACCAACAAGTACAGCACAGCCACACGTGCACGAGCATGCTCATCTGTCGGAGCTGACCTGGCGCACGACGAAGGGGTCCATGTGCGGCGCAATGGGAGAGACGCAGACGGTGAGCAGACCGTTCCGGTTGCCGTAAACGACGTCTGTCATATGGCGGTCACCGACCTGGCAATACATGTCACACAGGTAGGCAACCCTCACGAACAGACACATGCACACTCGCACACACGGATGCACACATGCAAGCACGCCATGCATGCAAAGGAGCACAGACGAACTTCTCCCCATGTATGCGCAACGAGCATCGCACGCCATGCACCAGCTTTGATGCACCAGTTCAAAATGGCAAGAGAAAAGAGTGGAGCTTTGGGGGTAGATGGGAAAGGGGTCACAAGTACAGAGGGAAGACCAGGGAAGTCCCACAAAACATGATGCAATATAGGGAGAATCACCACTTCCAGCAGGTATCGTCAGGCAAACTCTATATTCTATCAAAGCAGCCACTTGACATGAAAGCTGTTGACCACCATTCCATCCCATCCCATCCTATCCCATCCCATTCCATTCCATTCCATTCCATTCCATCCCATTCCATTCCATTCCATCCCATTCCATTCCATTCCATTCCACCATAGAGGCATAGCGACTTCACTGCGTTATCTCTATGCGCCCTGACCTCCACAAACCACATGCACACGTGAGCAAACAGCCACACAAGCATTCAAGCACGCACGCAAGCATGCTGGGAAGCATGCAAGTAGGAAGGCAGCCATGCAAGTAGGCAAGCAGGCATGGGAAGGCTCACAAAGACAATGTGCGACGCGTGGCAACCCAGTTGGCGTGCGAGGGGGACCGCTGTGCCAGCAGGTTTCTTTGCAGTGTGGCGGATGACTGGCAGCCCTAGCGCACGCTCCACTGCCTCTGCGCGCGCGCCGTCTGGGTCAAACTGCTGCAGCCCTGAGCTGCCACACCACACCCACTCCCACAGCCACATCAGCAGGGAGGGGTGGAGGGGCGAGTGAACCCCCCGTGGGTGGGGGAGGGAGCAGGCACCAGCACAGTCGTCAAGGTGTAGGCACACGTTGCTAGAGGAAGATGGTAAGGGGTACAAAGAGGAGCACTCACATGGGAGATGAGCGCAGGAAAAGGTTGGCAGTGGCACGGCTGGCTGCACGTTTGGAAAGTGAATGGCGGTGGTGTGGCCAAAGCAAGAGGACTGCTCTTCTCCCTACTCGGTTGACAAATTGTGTGCTTGCTGAGAATTCAATCCAAGGAGGTTTTCAGCTGAGCATGGTAAGCATGGCGGAGCATGAGCATGTGGATGGATAGGCAGGTGCCTGTTCACATGCATAGGTTTGAGCGCGTGCGCGTGTATGTGTATGTATGGTTGGCTGCACAAGGTGCAATTGCAAAAGAGGAGCCACGGACACTGACAGCTCTACACCACATGCACTTGGACATGCACATGCGCATGCAAATGGTGTGGAACGAGATGATCCTTGCGAGGAAAGAGAAGGACAGCGGAAAGGAGTGGCACGAGCAAGGAAGGGGCGAGGGAGGACGAGGAGACAAAAGAAAAGCGCGTGCGCACGCGTGCACACACACA
>SZWC01009500.1:0-24278 GCA_023375785.1 Penium margaritaceum
CTCTCTCTCTCTCTATCTCTATCTCTCTCTCTCTCTCTCTCTCTCTCTCTCTCTCTCTCTCTCTCTCTCTCTCTCTCTCTCTCTCTCTCTCTCTCTCTCTCTCTCTCTCTCTCTCTCTCTCTCTCTCTCTTTCTCTCTCTTTATCTCTCTCTCTCGCTCGCTCTCTCGGGTGGGCCTCTCCGTGAGTAGTATACATCTTGTTCCGCGGGAGTGGACGAGAAACACTCTCGTGGGGATACTCGCGCACTGCCTACTCCTGCCTGCCACAAGGTGGGGGAGACAGTGGGGTATGGTGGGGACTGGAAGACCTCCACTGGGCAGAAGCAGCGGCGGGAGCGTCGACGGAAGCGGCGGCGGCAACGAAGAATGGTCGCGCAACAGGATCCCGCGCTCGACTCACAAGAGCGCGATGCACTTTCTCACCATTGCTGTGATACCAATAGGTGGAGCAAAACAGCGTGTGGGAGAAAGGTTGTGAATGTAGGTGTTGTGTCTAGAACGTACAAGTCTGAAGAGGAAAAGTCACGAGTAACACCGTGCAGAGGTGGTGCGAGCAAGAAGAGGAGGACGAGCGAGCGAGCAGTGAGCTGGCTCTAGCTCGCGACCCCCTCGCATGGTGGACTCAAACCACTCAACCAAAAGCAAAGAGGCATTAGTCAAATGTGTCTCAGCGAGGATCCTGGCAAGAATTAGGTGTTCAGAAGCATTGAGTTCGACAAAACCACAAGCAAGAGGCACAAGAGCAACAGCAACTGGTGCAATATCCTTGGGCACGTTTGTCCAAGCTGTCGTGCCGTCACCATGAGGACATCGCCGGCAGAACTGCCTTTCTCGTTCAGTCACCTGCAACAGGAGGGAGAGTATGCAACGAGGCCAGGGGTCACTGTGTGATACAGACACATAACCAACAATAATTTGGCACTGAAGGATTTCAGTTTCTTCAATGTTTAGAAAAATTGTAAGGAGTTGCAATATTAAGTTGCATGCCACAGCTTGGTGTGGGCCTCTTGGCTGCCCACCAGTTTGACTGGACAGATAGGGAAAGAGGACGAAAGAATGTGCCTTGGAAAAATGGATGTTGAGGGTGCGACACCAGCACCGAGTGCCTACCAATGATCCTGCCATCATGGTTTGCGTTGCTGCTGACATAATCCTACCTCCTCGATGCATAAATTCTCACTTGTGTCTCATGTATGCACCCATGCTGTTGGTTTTTGTGGCTTCCACCCGTCACGACCGACACTGCTAGTTTACCGATGTACCCACATTCGGGGTATATGGCAGAGGAGGGCGTGACGACACGACGGGCCTCCGGACTGCACCAAGACTTCTCCAGCACCTACGACAGCGCCGGCGAGACGCGGTCGATGCATTCCGGCAGCCATGTGGGCTGGTCAGGAGGTAGGAGAGTTTTCTCGGTAGGTTCAGACCCGCGCACCCGGTTGACTGTACCGGTGTGACGAGGACATCCGATGGCTATTGTGGGGCTTCACATGTTTGCAAAGCCGTCTGTGATGTCTGGACGTTGATTCCGAGATGTTTTGGCACTACTCATATTTTCTCGGTGGTCGAGACCCTGGCACTCGGAGAGTTTTTCCGGTGCCTCGAGGAGACCACCTTTGTTACTCTCGTGGTGTATGCATTGTGTTCTCCCTGTTGAATCATTTGGGTTCAGCAGGGGTGACGGGGCCCGGTGCGGTTAGCTACCGGCGCCCCTATATAAGCCCGCTAGAGGCTCATTTGTAATCTCTCCTTGTTCTTTCTATTCAGCGTTCCAGACTTAGCCAGTTTTTTGCCGTCTTACATCGCACTCACACACAGAGCTCATGTTCGTTTGTGCATGGGCCTGCATGTCCTAAAACAAGTTCCAATTTGGTATCAAAGCACAAGGGGGCGTGTGAGCAGCAGAAGCAGCAGCAGTGGGCGGAACGTAAAGAGAACGCGCCATGCGGTGCCACGCCGGCAGCACTGTGAGGGAGCGCGAAGCGACTGCACGCGAATGCCACAGGGGCGGTGAGCCGTGCATAGCAGCACTAGCGACTGCGGCGTCAACAGCAAAAGCAGTAGTAGCAGCAGCCACTATAGCAGCGCCGGTAGCAGCACCAGCGTACAGCAGCGTCGGTAGCAGCAGCAGCAGAGTGCAACAACAACAACAGCGGCGAAAGGAGCTACAGTAGCGCATCAGCCACTGCAGCAGCAGCATCAGCAGCAGCAGCAGCTACTACAGCAGCGGCGGCAGCAGCAGCAGCTTGCAGCAGCGACGACAGCAATAGCAGCAGCGTGCGGCAGCAGTAGCCGCGGCGGCAGTAGCAAACAACAGCAGCAGCTACTGCGCAGAGCAGCAGCAGCAGTAGCTACTGCAGTAGCGGTGGCAGCAGAAGCAGCGTGCAACAGCAGCAGTCACGGCGGCAGCAGCAAGCAGCAGCAGCAAGCAGTAGCAGCAGCTTCTGCGCAGAGCAGTAGCAGCAGCAGAAGCAGCAGTAGCAGGAGCAACCGCAGCAGCTGCACCTGCCGCTGCAACTGCTGCTGCCGCTGCGAGGAGGGCCTCGCAGCCCTCCTCTGATCGGGGGGGGCCCTCTGAGGGGGCCCCGCTCGCACCCCCCCCCCTTCCTTCCTCCTCTTCTTAGGGGGGCCCTCGGAGGGCCTTGCCGAGCCCCTCCGAGGGACCCTTCAGAGGGGGCTTGTCGGCCTCGTGGGCCCCCTCGGCCCCATCGGCCGACCAACGGAGGGGCCGGGTCAAAGGGGCGGACAGGACCCCCCCCTCTTGCTCCCTCCTCCCCCCCCACACCCACTCACTCACTCGCTCGCTCAGCGAGCGAGCGTGCACGGGAGGGAGAGCCGGACAGGCCGGACACCCCTCCCCCCTCCCTCATTTTCTCCGTTTTGCCCACCTTCCGGGCAATCGAGAAAATAGGGGGGGCGAGAAACAAAAAATACAAAAAGGGGTACGCCAGAAAGAGAAAAAGGAAACAAAAGAAGAAGAAAAAAAGAGAAAGGCAAGGGCTTCAGGCGAGCAGAGGGGAGAACCAAAACAAAAAAAGGGGTGGAGGGTGAGGGCAAAGAAAAAGAAAAACAGAAAGGGGGGCCTAAGGACTAGAGAATAACGACAAAAAAAAGGTTCATCTTCCAACTACTACCATCTTTCTGGGGCCCGTGGATTGGTGCGCGCACTTCACCCCATAGGATCAACGGCGGATTCGAGTCCTACCAGCTCCGAGGGCTGGGTCGTCTACCGCTTGGAGCAGCAGCCATACCTACAGCCGCCACCCCTTCTCGTCTTTGAGCAGTCTTCGCTCCATTAGTGGCAGCAGCATTAGTGGCCGCAGTTAGTCGGACTGTAGTCTCCGGGCATGCTGTGGTAGTGCAGCTCTTCCAGTCTGGTCACGTTTGCTGACCCGGACGCCGTGACCTCCAAGAGTGACAGTACCTACTGGCCTCATTCTCTCCCGCTGCTTGGTGTTTACCACCGGGAGGTGGTAAACACCTCGGTGCCCTCGGTGCCTATCCATTGTCCAGCACACGAGATGAGTGCGCAGACATCTGAGCAGGCGCCCTGCGCGTTCGCCTACTACTACTGTGGTGATGGACGTCATGGTTGGCGTCGCAGTTGGACGCGCCCTCCCTGCTGGCATCCACCTTGGCTACAGCCTCGTCCGAGCCGGCGTCCTCCACATCATACGGATCTGCCGGCGTTGGTAGATCCCCTAGCAGGACCTCTGGCGAGCATATTCGCCGAGATCCACAGCCTGCGGCAGACGGTGCAGCGGCTTTGTGACCTCGTTGTCACTGAGCGTGCTTCTGCTACTCGTTTGCCGACGGCCTCTTCGACCACATCTCCTCCTTCTTCATCCGATGGTGTCCCTTCCGCTTCACCTGCAAGCCAGTCCCAGGCTACCACCATGCTTTCGCTCCTCCCCTCTGCTGTGACCACACCGCCACCCCGCGATGACTTGTCTTCCAGCAGTTATTCCAGTCGAGTGACTCTGCGACGTCGTTGTCAGCGCTCCGTACGGCGTGCTCGCGCCGGTGTTGATACATCCTCCACCTCCTTGGCCTCCGTTGCTGAACCTGTCGAGGGGGAGTGTGGTCACCGCGCATTGCGTGATGTGACAGTAGCGACAGTATCCGCAGTCGCGTTGGGCCGTGCTGCCCGAGCGTCAGTACAGGTAGACTCAGATGATTCGGTGACAGCACATCGCGTAGAGTCTGATCCCAACATGGAGGTCATGGTGCAGACTAGCGTGTCATCGAGCTCGACTTCCACGTCCGCGCTGGATCCAGATCTTATACAGTAGCAGCTTGCGTCAGGAGGAGTGCAGGCCCGGCGTCCGTGGGCAGTGCCACTTGCAGCTCTTACCACTGGCGGCCCGGCGGTTGCACAGGGGTCCCATACGGATCGGGATGCCTCTTGCGGAGTTTTGGCGGAGTTTGTGCAGCAGGCTCACACGATCCCGGCGGAGGTTCCAGTGCAGGAGATATGCGTGTCATCGAGGTCGACATCCACGCTGGGACAGCAGCCGGACGTTCTGTAGCAGCAGGTTACCTCAGGAAGAGTGCAGGCACGGCGTCCCTGGACTGTGCCACTCACGGCTTCGTCCGGTGGAGGCCTAGGAGTTTTGGGGGAGAGTGTGCAGACGACTCACACGACTCCGGCAGATGTTGGAGTACGTGGGACTTGCATGTCATCGAGGTCAACATCTACGCTAGGGCAGCAGCCGGACATTCTACAGAAGCAGGTTGCATCACGAGGAGTACGGGTCTCATGTGCCTTGGCGGTGCCACTTGCAACTCCGATCAGT
Organism: Penium margaritaceum; assembly: GCA_023375785.1. Taxonomy (NCBI): domain Eukaryota; kingdom Viridiplantae; phylum Streptophyta; class Zygnematophyceae; order Desmidiales; family Peniaceae; genus Penium; species Penium margaritaceum. The sequence goes on from SZWC01009500.1 coordinate 4,800, forward strand.
AGCGGCATGGCGGTGGCACATGAGTCCCGCGTGGATCGGGATACTCCACACGGATCTCTGGGGGCGTTGGCGCACGAGATTCACACCAGTATGACAGCACGCGCAGTGCATGAGCAGAGTCGGCCGGTTGGTCTTTTGGAGGTTGATGCGTTCTTGAGAGCAGCAGTTCTCATAGATGTTGCCGGGACATATGTTGCAGCAGACACAGTATGCTCCACCGCCTCATCTGCACTGCCTGAGGACCAGCTTCAGCGTGAGGAGTCGTCCATGTTCCCACAGTCTTCGGGGTTCCCGTACCCACGACGGAGTAGCGATATACATGACGGAGTCAGATGATGGTCCTTACTCTATCATCGAGCGGGTGGTAGCGACCAGCGTTCCCGACGAGACAGTGCGTGAGCGCCAGCTGCGCTTGTTGGTCGCCTTCACAAAGATTGCTAAGCCGGAGCCCTTTACACTTGTGTCCATTATGGCGGTAGTCGAGGACACCGGAGCAGATCCATACATGCAGATGGAGTCACCTCGTTAGCTGCAGCTGAGTTCTGCCCCCTGGATTTCACCTCTTGGTGATGCTACCGATCACATGGACGCCAAGATTGGCAGTACTTGCACGGACGACGCTTCCACATGCTCTACGGACTCTGACGACTCCTCCTTCTCTCTCGGCATGCGACCGCTCACTCCTCGCATGACAGACACAAGCTGTGATGTGGATGCGACACCTGCAGTTGCATCCGATGTTCCAGCGTCTCAGCACATTGCGACCTTGGTTGACCCCCAGGAGGATGCAGCGGCAACAGTTCCATCATCTTCAGCAGCAGAGATGCAAATGGCGCTGTACTCACGAGCTGTGCAGTCTGCATGTGCAGCATCCAGTGAGGCAGAGTTTATTCTACACCAGGTCGACATGGGCCACCTCGACATGTCCGAGGCAGATTATACTGACCTGCAGGAGCGTGTAGTCATGCTACAGCGGGAGATGATGGCAGTGCGTGAGCGATTCTCACAGGAGAGCAGCATCAGTGCTATCGGCAGGAGCCTTCCGCCAGCAGCATCTGGCACACCTATACCCGGGGAGGATCTTGTACGAGCTCCGAGTATGACGTCCGTTGGGGTCACTATTATAGGAGAGGTGAGCATGATTTCGACTTCTGCCATCCTCGCTCCTATCGACCCCATCATTGCTCTTCCTTCTTCTACTACTACCGTCACGCACCTTCATCCACCCGACTCATCTGCCCCATCGTCATCTTCATCCACGAGTGGTGATCCGGTTCGTTGTTCCAGCTCTCCTCTTCTGGCACTACACCCTTCTGTCTCAGGGTATGCTATCCCGTATCGAAGGCCAGCTCCGCCACTTCATCCACACACGCGTGCTGCTCGCCCATTCCCGTTCCTTCGGTGCACACAGATGCATCGTGGCAGTGCGGAGGCACGAGAGACTGTGAGTTGGGAACCTTGGCAGTCACGCGAGGACTGGTATACCCCAGGTGATGTAGATTCACGTGAGGAGTTATAGCCGGAGACACCACTTCGTCTTTGAGGGAGGGAGTCGACTCGCAGGTGACAGGGGGAGCTGTCTCTACATGATGGATACACCACATGACTCATCGCCCAGGATCTGTTCAAGTACGACATCAGCATCTCCATCGAGGACATCGCTGCCAGTTCATCTGCCCAGGGGGAGTGTTGTGTGGACCTCGACCTGACGCGACGCCATGAGACATGCATGGCAAGGTCCATGCTCTGTTGTAAGCATCTACAGCATCCCGCATGTGTCTCACGCTATGTGCCTGCACAGCTGCATATAGATGGTAGCACACTGTTGGTCGAGACCCGGACACTTGGTGCATTGCACCAGTGTCACGAGGAGACCATGTGATCGTGTGTCTTAGTGTGTCGCTATACTGTGTGTGGCATGTGCATGCGAGCTGTTGGTCGAGACCCGGACACTTGGTGCATTGCACCAGTGTCACGAGGAGACCATGTGATCGTGTGTCTTAGTGTGTCGCTATACTGTGTGTGGCATGTGCATGCGAGCTGTTGGTCGAGACCCGGACACGTGGTGCATTGCACCCGTGTTACGAGGAGATCCTCCCTTGGTCCTGTGTTTGGATTATGATACTATTGTATTGGATTGCTCGTAGTGGTCGAGATCCGGGCCATGGTACCGCCAGTGTCACGAGGAGACCATCTTGTCCTCTGACATATGCATGACATTTGTATGTGTGCGTGTGCATCACTCCTCTCATGGTCGAAACCCAGACACTTGGTGGGCTGTGCCAGTGTCCAGGGAGACCCTAGATGGATAGCAGATGAGTGTGTGTGTGTGTGTGTGTGTGTGTGTGTGTGTGTGTGTGTGTGTGTGTGTGTGTGTGCGTGNGAGTTGACTCATGCATGTTATGGCTTGCCATACATTGTTGTTCCATGCCTTTGTTCATTCGTTCTGGCGTGGACGGCTATGTCAGCCAGGGGGAGTGTTGGTTTGTGTGGCTTCCACCCGTCACGACCGACACTACTAGATTACCGATATACCCACATTCGGGGTATATGGCAGAGGAGGGCGTGACGACACGACGGGCCTCCGGACTGCACCGAGACTTCTCCAGCACCTACGCCAGCACCGGCGAGACGCGGTCGATGCGTTCCGGCACCCATGTGGGTTTGTCAGGAGGTAGGAGAGTTTTCTCGGTGGGTTCAGACCCGCGCACCCGGTTAACTGTATCGGTGCGACGAGGAGACCCGATGGCTATTGTGGGGCTTCTGATGTTCAGAAAGCCGTCTGTGAAGAAGGAAAAGCCTAGGCAGCAGGTTGGGGCAGCTGCGTAGTTGATGCAGCGTGCGGGCTTCCACGCTCGTTGCTTAAGTCAGCTGCCCCCTCAGTCTACTGCTCTAGAGTCTAAGTGTGGAAGCTCTGGGTTTGTTACTCAGAAATGTGCGCGCCGGTGTTAGCGTCAGAAAGCAGCTGAAAACTGTAAGTGACTGATTAGGAATGAAGAATAAACAACAATGGGAGACCCCTCCAAGTTCTAGGCCCCCCCCAGCTCTGTAGAGCTTGTTACTCAGTTCATCAGCCAATCAGAAAATAGCTCAGCTCAGGCTGGCAGGTTTTCTCGGCGAGGCCTGCCAGGCAGCCGACAGCCCAAAACCCGGGCGTCGTCCGTTTTAACTGAAAACTGGACCATACCATAATACCGACGCTGCGAACGCAGCCGTGCGGTCAGAATCTGCTAGAAAAATAGTAGTGAGGAGTTATGGCAGCCTAAACCCAGATAGTGCCCACAATGGTTTATGCTGCCAAACACGGCCATGCAACATGCAACTGGGACCCTAGGCAATGCATGACGATGCAGACGCGATGGGACGCGCTGGACGCATGCAAGCAGCAACTACGGTGTCAATGACCGCCGGCAGCATGACCGCCGAGGAGGCCTGCCGATGGAGCTGAGCGCGTCGCCGGAGAGAGGAGGCTCCAGCAAACTGCGAGAAGACCTCAGCGTGCGTCGGCTCCACCGGACGACACTCCATCAGCGTCGAGTCTCGCCGTCAGTCATCTGCACGCCGATGTACACAAGCCGGGAGGACACAACAGAGCACAATGAGAGATGCGAAAAAACCAACACTCCCCCATGACTCACAGGCGTAGTGCACATGGGCCGACAGTGACACGGTCAACATCCAGACTCCCCCAGGGCATGCAGAGACCCAGGCAGAGATAAAGAGAGAGCCACTCAAGGACGTACGCCAACCGAACTCACAGCCTTCTTGAACGAGTCGCGCTTCGGTGCCTTGGTCAGGAAGTCAGCCAACTGCCGTGCTGTCTCAACCCACACGATGCTGATGCTGCCGTCATGCAACATTGAACGCACATAGTGATACTCAACGTTGATGTGCTTTGTGCGTGTGTGATTCATGCCGTCATTGTCGGCGATGGCCATGGCACTCTCATTGTCACAATGCAACGTGATGGATGGGACAGACTGACGCAACTCGGACAACACACGATGCAACCACACACTTTCAGACGCGCCTGATCCAAGAGCCACGTACTCAGCCTCAGCAGTGCTGCGTGCAATGCACCCCTGCTTGCCACTGCGCCAGGACACAGCCGTGCCGCCAATCAGAAAGATCCAGCCTGTGCGACTCTTACCGTCCGGACTGCTGGCCCAGTCGCTGTCGGTGTAGCCCACTGCGACAACAGACGGTTGACGGCGGAACATGAGACCTCGCCGAGGAGTCGCGACGACATAGCGCAGTACTCGGATCGCGGCCTCGTGGTGGAGGGAACGCGGCTCCTGAGAAAACTGGGCCAGGAGGTTGACGGCGAACGCGATGTCTGGAGGTGTCGTCGTCGCCAGGAACATTAATGACCCGATGACTCGCAGGTACGTGGTCACGTCAACAGGCTCCCCCACAACAGCTGGGTCAGGACTCTTCAGCTTCACCTAGCCATCGAGCGACATGGGTGAGGATGCGCTCGGCACGAGTGGCAGGTCCTCGGCGAAGCGAGTGGACAAAGTCTGCACATAAGCAGCCCGATGGACATGGAGGATGCCCTGGGAGCGATCATGCTCGAGCTCCATGCCCACGAAGACTCGGGTAGACCCGAGATCCTTCATCTGGTAGGTGGCGTGCAGCACGTCCTTGACGCGCTGGATGGCGGCCGTGTCTGGCAACGCAACGAGGAGGGTCGACGTACACCAGAACAGCAACGAAGGTCTGGCCTCGCGGACTGACAAACAGTATAGGGTCCGCGGTGCTACCCTGGAGCCCACCACGAAGGAGCGTGCTGCTGATCTCCTGGTTCCAGCACCGAGGCGACAGCTTCAGGCCATAAAGGGCCTTACGCAGTCGCCACACTCTCTCGGTGCCATCGTCGAAGCCTAGTGGCTGCGCCATGTAAAGCTCCTCACCCTCCAGTGAACCATGGAGAAAGGCGTTGCTCACATCCATCTGATGCAGCTCCCACCCATGCTGGGCGACCAGGCTGAAGAGAGCCCGGCTGGTGGAGAACCGGCCAACTGGGGCAAAGATCTGGTCATAGTCGACCCCAGGGACCTGGGCAAACCCCTTTGCAGTGAGGCAGGCCTTGTACTTGTCCAGGGACCCGTCGGATTTCCACTTGCGCCGAAAGACCCACTTGGCGCCGATGGCCTTCCGACCTGGAGGAAGGTCGACGAGGTCGTACACGTGGTGCTGTCGGATAGCAGCTAGCTCATCNCGGTGCCATCGTCGAAGCCTAGTGGCTGCGCCATGTAAAGCTCCTCACCCTCCAGTGAACCATGGAGAAAGGCGTTGCTCACATCCATCTGATGCAGCTCCCACCCATGCTGGGCGACCAGGCTGAAGAGAGCCCGGCTGGTGGAGAACCGGCCAACTGGGGCAAAGATCTGGTCATAGTCGACCCCAGGGACCTGGGCAAACCCCTTTGCAGTGAGGCAGGCCTTGTACTTGTCCAGGGACCCGTCGGATTTCCACTTGCGCCGAAAGACCCACTTGGCGCCGATGGCCTTCTGACCTGGAGGAAGGTCGACGAGGTCGTACACGTGGTACTGTCGGATAGCAGCTAGCTCATCGGCGCAGGCAGCGTCCCAGTGTGCGGCCTCAGGAGAGGCTCCTGCCTCGCGCAAGGTGGCTGGGTCCTCAGGGCGTGCTGTGGAGCGGACTGAGAGAGCGTGTGCCTCTCGCGCCCCAGGTGGGATGCGCGCCAGGGCAGCCACGACAGCGTGCCGATGCTCGTGATGCAGCATGGTGTAGCCCAATGCGGAGCCCGGGTGCAGATCTGCGATGATGGCCGATGTGGTCAGGCCCAGGGCCTTGGTGCAAGGGTCCCCACTCACGACCGTGGGAGTGGAGGAGGCACGGGGAGCCACAGGGGGTCGAGACGCTACCGAGCGCGGTGGGACGGTCTGCACGCTCACTGACGGCCTGGGTCGGAGGCTGCCGCTAGGGCCACGTGTGTAGCGTGGCAAGGCGTGCGACGGCGTTGAGTCTGATGGGCCAGTGGAGGCGACTGGGGCTGTCGGCCTAGAGAGATCAGCGCACACAACGGGGGCTGCCGGCCCGGAGGGACCAGCAGACGCGACTGGGGCAGCTGGCCCGGAGGGACCAGCGGACGCGACTGGGGTCGCTGGCCCGGAGGGACCAGCGGACGCGATTAGGGAAGCTGGCCCGGAGGGACCAGCGGACGTGACTGGGGAAGCTGGCCCGGAGGGACCAGCGAACGCGACTGGGGCAGCTGGCCCGGAGGGACCAGCGGACGCGACTGGGGACGCTGGCCCGGAGGGACCAGCGGACGCGATTGGGGACGCTGGCCCGGAGGGACCAGCGGACGCGACTGGGGCAGCTGGCCCGGGGGGACCAGCGGACGCGACTGGGGCAGCTGGCCCGGGGGGACCAGCGGACGCGACTGGGGCAGCTGGCCCGGAGGGACCAGCGGACGCGACAGGGGCAGGCGGCGCGGAGGGACCAGCGGACGCGACTAGGGCAGCCGGCTCAGAGGGACCGAAGAATGTGTCACTCGGACGCGGTAGGACGGAGGACGGACTCACCACTCCCCCATGCGACAGGATAGACACAGATGAGCCGGAGCCAATGAGATCGCGAGGAAACAGGTCCTCGAAGAAGAGGACATCACCGGACTCGACGATGCAGTGTCGGGAGGGGTCTCAGAAGCGCCAGGCCTTAGACTGACGAGAGACACCGAGGAAGGTGCAGGGACGGCCGCGGGGGGCGAGCTTGCCGCCCTGCTGTGGGGCGGGTAGCCAGACAATGGCGACACAATCCCAGACGCGAGCGGGGCGAAGGTCATAGCGCTGACCGCACCAATGCTGGTACGGCGTGGACTGACGGGGAAGGGGACCGTGGGGAATCCTGTTCCAAACCCAGGTCATGTAGGCCATGGCTTCAAAGTAGAAGCCCTCGGAGAGACCGGACTCGACACGCATGGTGCGGACGACGTCGGCCATGGTCCGGTTCCACCGCTTGGAGACACCGTTCTGGGCGGGTGTGTAGGGCGCCGAAGTCTCGTGGTGGATCCCGCGGGAGGCAAGGAAAGTCGTGGCCTCACCCATGTACTCGCCACCGCGATCGGAGCGGAAGCGGCGAAGGGAGCGGCCACACGCGCGCTCTGCGAGGACAAGCCAGTCCTGGATGGCCCGGGCAACATCGCTCTTCTGCCTAAGACAGAAGACCCAGCGATAGCGAGAGTAGTCGTCCGTGAGGGTGAGAACATAGCGGCCATGCTCGCCGACCGACTCGGTGGGGAAAGGGCCCATGACATCCAAGTGGACAAGGTCGAGAGGGGCGGATGCACGGGATGCAGACAAGGGGTACGTGGACCAGTGCATCTTCCCCTGAGCGCAATCAATGCACTCTGTGGGGCACGGGAGAGGGAAAGTCTCCGCATCAAGGCCCGAGGCAGGCTGGGTGCGAAGCATGGTGTCCACAGCGGCAGAGTGGACGTGGCAGAGGCGGCGGTGCAAGAGGCGGGTGTGCTGAGGAGAAAGCATGCTGGTGACGAGCACATGGTCTATGGCGGCCGACGAGGAGACGGGAGAAGAAGAGGAGAGATGAGGAACATGCCACAGGTTGCCACGAGCGGTGGCGTGCAGGACGACAAGACCAGACAGACGCAACGACACAGTGCCAACACCATGTGAGTGCACAACATCCATGCTCATGCGGTCAAGGGCGGTCACGGACAGGAGGCTAAGCTCGAGACCAGGGACGAAGAGGACATCGGTCAGAAAGACGTCACCGGCATGACCACGAAAACAAACGACGCCAACACCACGGACAGGTAACACCTTTCCGGAGCCCGTCCGGACACCGGAGACATCGCCGACGGGACCGAGCATACTGAAGGCCTCACAAGAGGCCGTCATGTGATGCGTGGCCCCGGAGTCGATGATCCAGGTCTCAGCAGGGTCCTGGACCGGGGTCACTAGATCGCTAACGGTCACATGGCAGCAGGCAAGGGATGCAGACGCGGTGGACGGAGGCGCGAAACGGGACTGCCAATCGTCAAGCCAAGCAACATCATCAAGGAGAGGCGCGGAGGAGACCACGGGCAACGACGAGACAGACGAGGAAACGGGACACGACCGTAGCTCAGTCTCAGTCATGCAGGGCTGGGCAGGAGAGCAGGAGGTGATGCAACTCGCACTTCCCTGGGGAGGAGGGCGAGGCAGGCCGAGCTGGAGAGCGATGAACTGCTCCAGCTCACGCTCACGGGAGGGGGGCCCGGGAGTGTAGACGGAGTACGGAGTGACGGCGCCGGAGCCCGGGTAGTAGGAGGGCTACGCCGGTGAAGAGAGCGGGGGCGCCGACAGCTGCGGGTAGTACTGCTGCGGCGCGGGTGTCTGCGGGACAGGCGGAGCTGCCGGAGTGGCAGAGCCGCTGGACGGGGTCAAACTGGTCGGGCCAGCAGCGGCGACGGCGGCAGAGGCGAGGCGGCGCTCCCGCTGGCGCCGCATGGTAGCGATGACGCGCGCTTCGTCCGTCGGGAGAGGGCACGTGTACCACCCGTGCCCGGGCTGACCACAGTTGTGGCAGACCGAGCCACCACCGCTGGACCCGGTCAACGACTGCTGCTGCTGCTGCTGCGGCTGACCCTTGCCTTTCTTGTTCCGGTTCTTCTTCTTCTTCCCCGACGATGATGAGGCTGCTGCGGCAGGGGAGGCGACGGCCACGGAGGCAACGGCAGGGGCGGCGACAACAGGGGAGGCGACGGCAGGGGATGCAAGCGCCTCCGTACGATGGAGCTGGGACTCCTGGCGAGCTTCCTGAATGCGGAGGAAGAGCTCGCATGCCAAGGGCATGAGGGTGCCCTGGGTCGCCATGGTGGAGAGGAAGTCCTGGGGGTAGTGTACGAAGACGTCTGCGTAGTCACTAGTGGCGCCGCACTTGATGGTGAGGAGCGCGGACAGAGGGGGCGGAGCAGATGTGCCGAGACGACGGAGGATGTCCTCCGCCCGCTGCCAGTAGGCAGTGACCGTCTCGGTCTCCCCCATGTGCAGGGAGTTGAACTCCCGGAGCAGACGGCTGATCTCAGCGTCGCTGGACAGGCGATGGGGCCTGGTGAGGACGTGCCAGGCGGCTGCAGGGTCTGGGATGTCGCCAGCCGTGACGTCGCCGAGGAAAGGCTCTAAGGCCAGGCGGGAAGCTGGAGGGGCGACTGGGACAAGGNGGAGCAGATGTGCCGAGACGACGGAGGATGTCCTCCGCCCGCTGCCAGTAGGCAGTGACCGTCTCGGTCTCCCCCATGTGCAGGGAGTTGAACTCCCGGAGCAGACGGCTGATCTCAGCGTCGCTAGACAGGCGATGGGGCCTGGTGAGGACGTGCCAGGCGGCTGCAGGGTCTGGGATGTCGCCAGCCGTGACGTCGCCGAGGAAAGGCTCTAAGGCCAGGCGGGAAGCTGGAGGGGCGACTGGGACAAGGGCACGGACGGCGCGACCAGCGTCATACAACTGGTCGGCCTGGGTGGAGTCGTAAGGGAGGGTGTAGTATGCCCACAGGCCCTCACCCTACGCCTAGATCCGAAAGCTGAGCTCCCAACTCCGGAACTGCTCGCCGGCCTGAAGCGGCGGCGGCGGCGTCTCAAAGTCCTGCCTGCGGCAGGCACCCGGAGTGGGGCCAAGGACGGAAGTGACTGTCTCCCGCTGGCGCTGAGTCTGCTGCTGTGCCAAGTAGTACGTGGCAGCAGACACAGCTGGGCTGGCGTGCCGAGGAGGGACGAACGACGGTAGACCACTGGTGGCAGTCCGGGCGGCTACGGGCTATAGCGCTCAAGCTGCTGCGTCAAGGCGGCGAGCTATTGCTGAAGAGCAGTGAGGGGGTCAGGATTGCCACCGACGACACCAGTGGGCTGCAGCTGCTATGGCTACTGCTGCTGCTGCTGCAGCGGCGGCGGCGGCTGCTGCTGCAGCGGCGGCGGCGGCTGCTGCTGCTGTTGTAGCTGCTGCTACTGCTGCTGCTGCTGCTACTGTTGCAAGCGCTGCAAGAAAGGAGGGGTAGGGGTCCCCCTAACAGAGGAGGATCCCTCCCCACTTGGGCTACCTTCCATGGTGTGGTGTCCCTTGTTTTGTTTTCTTTTTTTTTGTCTTTGTTGATAACAGCAAGGGTGGTGAAAGTTCTACCCACCCCTTGGGTTTTCCCCCTTCCCTTTCTCCCCCCCCCTTTTTTTTCTTCTTTGTTGATGACGTCAGAAGTGACGTGAGCAGTGACGTCAGTAGTGGGATGCTGACGTCAGCAGTGGGGGTCGTTGGGGCCGCCGCTGTTGCTGCTGATGGTGCTACTACAGACGCTGCAGCTGTTGCTGTTGCCGCTGCTGCTGCTGCTGCTACTGCTGCTGCGGCTGTTGGTGCTGCTGCCGCTTTGGCTGCGGCTGCTGCTGCTGCTGCTGATGCAGGTGCTGCTGCAGCTGCTGCTGCGGCTGCTGCCGCTGCTGCTACTGCTGCTGTGATGGCTGTAGCTGCTGCTGCAACTGTTGCGGCTGCTGCTGCGGCTGTAGTTGCTATGGCTGCAGTTGTAGCTGCAGCGGCGGCTGCTACGAGCTGCTACGGCTGCTGAGACTGCTACGGCTTGCTGCTGCTGCTGCATGCTACTGCAGCTGCTGCAGCTGCTGCGGGCTGCAGCTGCTGCTCGCTGCTGCTGTGAGCTGCGGGATGGGGTTTTTTTTTTTTCCTTTCTGTCATAGCGGGCAGCAGCCTACTGTTTGCTGCGAGCAGCGGGCTGCTGCTCGCAGGCAGCAGCGAGCTGCTGCTCGCTGCTCGCTTATGGTGAGCTGCGAGCAGCAGCAACCGCGGCTGGCTGCTGCTAGCAGCAGCTCGCTACTGCGGCTCGCTGCTGCGGCTGCGGGCTGCGGCTGCTGGCTGCGGCTGCTGCAGCCCGTAGCTGCTGCAGCACGCTGCTACTACAGCTGCTGGCTGCGGCTGCTGGCTGCGGCTGCTGCTTCCCGTTGCTGTAGCTGCTGCGTGCTGCGGCTGCTGCTAGCTGTTGCTGCGGACTGCTGCTGCGGGCTGCTGCTGCGCACTTCTGCTGCTGCTGCTGCTGCTGCGAGCTGTTTTTGCGAGCTGTTGCTGCTGCTGGCTGCTGTGAGCTGCTGCTTCAGCCTGCTGCTGCTGCTGCATGCAGCTGCTGTCGGCTGCTGCTGCTACTGCTCGCTGTCGTTGCCTGCGGCTGCTGCTACTGCTGCTGCAAGCTGGTGCCAGTCGCTGCACGTGGGTGACGTTGCCACGTGTGCCGTCGCCCACGGGTGTCGGACGCCGCCTGCCGCTCACCTCCTCGCGTCACGCGTGGGGGTCAGTGCTGCCGAAAAATTTCGGCAGCATTTCCCCTGGCCCAGTGGCCGTGGGAAAAAATCTGACACCGTCACCAGGAGGGTCAATGCTCCCAAGAAAAATCTGGCAGCATTTCCCCTACACTGGCGCATATGGGGGTCCGCCGGCGTTGCCTGGCACCTGTTCGTCAGTCTTCTGCTGCTGCTGCTACGCTCTGGCTCTGATACCAAGAAGGAAAAGCCTAGGCAGCAGGTTGGGGCAGCAGCGTTGTTGATGCAGCGTGCGGGCTTCCACGCTCGTTGCTTAAGTCAGCTGCCCCCTCAGTCTGCTGCTCTAGAGTCTAAGTCTGGAAGCTCTGGGTTTGTTACTCAGAAATGCGTGCGCCAGTGTTAGCGTCAGAAAGCAGCTGAAAACTGTAAGTGACTGATTAGGAATGAAGAATAAACAACAATGGGAGACCCCTCCAAGTTCTAGGCCCCCCTCCAGCTCTGCAGAGCTTGTTGCTCAGTTCATCAGCCAATGAGAAAATAGCTCAGTTCAGGCTGGCAGGTTTTCTCGGTGAGGCCTGCCAGGCAGCCGACAGCCCAAAACTCGGGCGTCGTCCATTTTGCCTGAAAACTAGACCATACCATAATGCCGACGCTGCAAACGCAGCCGTGCGGTCAGCATCTCCTAGAAAAATAGTAGCGAGGAGTTATGGCAGCCTAAACCCAGATAGTGCCCACAATGGTTTATGCTACCAAACAGGGCCATGCAACATGCAACTGGGACCCTAGGCAATGCATGACGATGCAGACGCGATGGGACGCGCTGGACGCATGCAAGCAGCAACTGCGGTGTCAATGACCGCCGGCAGCACGACCGCCGAGGAGGCCTGCCGATGGAGCTGAGCGCGTCGCCAGAGAGAGGAGGCTCCAGCGAACTGCGAGAAGACCTCAGCGTGCATCGGCTCCACCGGACGACACTCCATCAGCATCGAGCCTCGCCGTCAATCATCTGCACGCCGATGTACACAATGTTGGTATGTGTGGCTTCCACCCGTCACGAGCCACAGCCGTGGCAGCTACGGGTGTACCCGGAGCTGATGGTGAGCGGTGGCCGCATTGGAGATCGTGACGACCCGACAGGACTCCGGATCGTCCAGGGACTTATCCACGAGCTACGACATGACAGGTGTGACGCAGATGATGCGTCTCTACATCCAGACTGGCTGGTCTGCCGTTGCTGGAGTTTTCTCGGAGGTCGAGACCCACGCACCCGGCAGCCTGTACCGGTGCGATGAGGAGACCTGCGACTTTGTGTGTGCTTCCTGTCGTGGAAAGCATACGTTGATGTCTCGGTACTGCACTCGTACATTTATGGGTGCTCTTAGTGCAGTTCTGAGTGCTCTAGAGTTTTCTCGGTGGACAGGCCATTTTGGCTGATTTCCTTGTTTTGCTTGCTACTCGTGTCTGGATGATGCAAACCCACCTTGTGTGGGTCCGTTGCGTAGAGCTCATTGTTCTGCACGTTTTGGTGTAGACAGCGGGTGATTCTAACACCTCAGCAGTGAGTTACGGCTAAAACCGTGGTTTTAGGCCAGTTTGAGCAGGTATGAAAATACTGCCGCCCCTAGCGACTCTAGGCGGCCAGCAACTATTTAGGCTCATTGTTGCTCAGTTGTTAGCTCTCTCTGCAATTGTAATCAGTTTGAGTTTCCTGACACTCTGTTCGTGTCCCAACCCAGACCCTTGCAGTTTTGTTTTGAACTTGTGAGTGTTGTCACACGCTAACTTGGCGCTGACGCCTAGTGTCGCGGCAAGTGGTCAGGAAGGTTCTAGGAAACTTCTCATGGTATCAGAGCCGCAAGACCTCTCTCGCTGAGCTGCGCCGCAGAGACGCAGCACAGGCAGCAGCAGTGAGAGTCACCGCCGCCGCCGTGTCCTGGGACTCGTTGCAGCCGTCTTCAGCAGAAACATCACCACGCAGTCCCATCCACCTCACCCGGTGAGCTGTGGCAGTCACTAGCTCCAGCAGCCAAGCCAAGCAGCAGCAGCAGCAGCACCGGGTGGCAACAGCAGTCGTTTCTAGCTGAGTATTCTGACCAAAAAAAAAGGTAAGCAGCTCGTAGCAGCAGCTCGCTCGCAGCAGCAGCTCCCAGCGCGAATCGGCGGCTGCGAGCAGCAGCAGCTCGCAGCGGAAGCAGCAGCGAGCAACGGCAGCGGCAGCGAGCAGCACCAGCGGCAGCAGCAGCCGCGGGCAGCAGCAGCAGCGTGGCGACAGCAGCAGCAGCATTGCGGGAGCTACAGCGCCAGCAGCAACAGCAGTAGCAACAGCATTGCAGCAGCAGCATCAGCATTGCAGTAGCAGCAGCAGCAGCAGCAGCTACAGCAGCGGCGTGCAACAGGCGCAGCGGCAGCCATAGCAGCAGCGGCGGCGGCGAGCAGCTGCTGTACCAGCATTCGCAGCAGCCGTAGTAGCAGCTGCAGCAGCAGCCGCAACAGCAACCGCAGCAACAGCAGCTGCAGGCAACAGCTGCAGCAGCAACAGCAGCAGTTGCTGCAGCAACTGCTGCTGTCGGGCCTGAGGGGGACCCGACGTGAGGGACCCCGCCCAAGAGGGGGGGGGTCCGGTCGATCGGGCCCGTCGTGCCCCCGGAGGGCGCGACAACGCCGGCCAAGCGCCGGCGCTTGAGCCGGCGCGTGCCGGCCAGACGCCGCCCCCCCGCCGGCTGAGAGGGGCAGGGGAGGCCGACGACCGGCCTCCGGCCGGCTGCACGCGAGGGGGAGGGGAGCGAGCCTCCCCCTCCAGTTTGCTCGCCGCGAGGGTCGAGCCGAACCGAAAAAAAAAAAAAGAAAAAAAAGGGGAGAGAAGAGAGGGGGGGCTCGAGTGGGGCACCCAGAAAACCCCAAAGGGGGCACCCGAGGAGGTGGCACCATAAAATAAAAAAAAACAAAGAAAGAGGAGTTTTTTTTTTGTTTTTTCGTTAATCATTTTACTGTTTAGTGTGGCTTGAGGCCAATACCGTCGGCTGACGACGGGAACCGCTGTAGCAGCAGCCGCCACGAGAGTGGCAGCAGCAGTAGCAACAGCGAAGGTGGCTTGAGGCCACAGTCGTCTGTTGACGACGGCAACCGGTGCAGCATCAGCGGCACCGAAAGCGACTTGAGGTCGCACGTTGCGACAGTTGCGCCATCGTCGACGGGTGCAACATTGTAGCAACACACTACGGCAAAGGTTGTCACCTTGACTGACGACATCGCAGCCCATCTGATAGACGTTGCTGCACTCGTATCCCTCTACGCGGGGCTTTGCACCACCGGAGTTGAGTGTGTGAGATTACCTACGCTCAGCTCTTGACATGAGCTGTGCAGCGTGGCCGTGGGCGTTGCCATCGCCGTGGTCTGTGCCTGAGCCTCAGCCGTGGCAGCCGCCACAGGTACAGTGGTCCATGCAGCCGTGGCACGAGTCCCACTTGTCCTCGGGATTTTCGTGCTATTACTGTCGAGATAGGCAGCATGGCTGGCGCCAGTGCCGACATCGCCCTCCTGGGTGGCATCCCCCTTCGGTACGATCCTCTCCACCTCCTTCAGTCGATATGTCATCGAGTGATGCCACAGCGCTTCTGCGTGGTGATATGGCCGCCCTACACATGGAGGTCCGGAACCTCAAGCGCATGGTCCAGCAGCTCCTTGACCACGTGACTTCCGAGCGAGCTGCCACTCCGTCGCAGGTGTCGCCTCCCACTTCATCCTCATCTTCCTCCCGATCCTGCATCCCTTCCTCCGACGATGCTAGCATACCGGATCTCTCGTCCACATCCGTTGCCCTCCGCTCTGTCTTGGAGGCTGTCGGCATCATATCGACGGACGGACCCTCAGCCCCTGGCCGTACCGCTCGTGCTTGCACTCGTCGTGCACGGCGACGAGCTGCTCGTCTTGCACGTCGTGCACAGGCAGCACCACCAGATGCGACTGTGGGAGGAGTCACACGTGACGAGACCCCCTCTTTCCCTGTCCTCGGCTTGGTCTGCTGAGTCCCCACAGCTCCTGCTGAGGTGTCAGCCGTGGGGGGGATGGTTTGTCCGCTGACGACCGCGGTGGAGCTCAGCATTGGTGAGGCGACTGTTGTGGAGCGCAGGATGGTTGAGGCGGATGAGGCTACACAGCAGGCTCAGTTAGCAGAGTGTTCGGCCGGGGGCGACGTCTATCGTGAGGGAGACTCTTCGTCAGAGGAGGATTGGTCCGATGCTGAGTCAGATTCAGGGATGGAGATGATGATCGTTGATGCCTTGGCGGATGACGTGACGACGGCCGATGCCGGAGCTGCGCCCGATGATGTGCACGCTCCCGCATTACCTGGCGCGGAGACAGCTGCCATGGTGCCAGGAGTAGCAGCAGGAGGAGCAGGTGATACAGATGCTGATGCTCGGCCCACAGCAGACACCCAGGTGGTTCTGGCAGATAGCGTTGGGCAGCAAGAGGAGGTGATGGACTGCCAGGACGAGGCAGACTTCCTCTATGAGGACCGGTCGTCCGTTGTGGAGTGGTCAGACACAGGGTCGGAGGCAGACATAGACGCCCAGTGCGCTGCCGTATTTGCAGTAGCCGTGGCACGAGCACGAGATGGCCCCTCGGTGACAGCAGACGTCCGCGTGTGCGACATGGAGGATGCAGAGCGAGCTGCGGACCTCTGTCCCCTCGCTGCCCTGACCGATGTCGCTGGCACCATGGTGGTTCCAGCCGATGACACAGCTACAGTGGTGGCTACAGTTTCTGTACCCGAGCGCCTACGCTCTGCGGTCGACGTGCAGGAGGCAGTGGTGGCTCGAGCGGAGGCGCACGTGCAGAGTCTCATGGTCGAGCTCCGGGAGGCCAGCAGCCGTTCTTACGCCGTGGATGTTCCAGCACGACGGGCTGTCGCGGAGTGTGTGCAGGATGTACACAGGCGTCTCGAGGCAGCCGAGTGCTCTCTACAGGATGCACGTCCGGGACAGGCGGACCTCCAGCAGCAGGTGGATGATGGGCTGCGCACCAGGGGTCACGAGGAGCACCACGGCACTGACCGCACCTTCGATGACCACGACGTCGCCGCGGATGCAGCTGTACCTACACATGCCGACGTCCGGCCAGCAACTGACGGCCGAGCGACAGGTGTGTCACGAGCAGCAGGTGTCTTCGCACCAGTTGTTCCTATAGCTCCAGACGACTTACGTGACGACTCATTGTCTTGCGCTCCCGCTCTACCAGCACCTCGTGGCCCGACGGCAGTTCAGTCGACGACTGACGTAGAGGACGTCGACTTGTGCGACGAGCAGGCGCAGCTCCACTCCTTCCCACGGGGTAAGACCGCGAGGCTACAGGAGACTCTGGCTCGTGCCGACGCGCACACTATCGAGGTCCACCGTCAGGTTCGTTTCGCGACTGACCGTCTACATGCCGCAGATGCAGCCAGCTGGTCGGCTGCCGCTTCAGAGCTTGTCGAGCTCCACACGCGCCTCGACGCTGCGGAGGCCGCGAGGCGATATGCAGCTCAGCAGCTGGAGGCCATTCAGCAGGCGATTGTTTTGGAGGAGGCCCTCAGCGCTGCACCAGCCACATCAGCAGATGACGACAGTAGTGACGACTACGACAGCGATGACGATGACAGCGACGACGTCGCTCCGGGGTGAGGCTCTGTCCGAGCACATCCCACCAGCATCGTCGTCACCCTTGCTATTGCTGTGCAGGGGTATGTGGCCATGGGGGAGCCGTGCTCCCTCCTCACGGATTGTGTTGGGAGCAGCCATCACCTTTGCTCGTACTGTCAGCCACTGCAGCCCAGGGGGGGTGTTGGTGTGTGGGCTTTGGCCTGACACTCTTATGAGGACAGCGAGGTTGTTTGGAGTGTGGCACGATGTTGTGATTGAGGTTATGCTGGTCGAGACCCGCGCACCTGGTGAGTTCCACTGGTGTGATGTAGAGACCCATTGCCTCCGTGTGTTAGGTGTGATCCATGCATGATGTGGTCGAGACCCGCGCACCTGGTGGATTCTACCGGTGTGATGTGGAGACCCATTGTCCCCAGGTGCTATGTGTGATCCATGCATGATGTGGTCGAGACCCGGATACCCGTAGACATTTTCCGGAGTCACGCGGAGACCTTGTTTCTTTCTCTCTCTTGTATGATGTTTGACACGTGTGTGTGATTGCCTTTGTGCATGGTCGAGACCCGGGCACTTGGTGGGATGCACCATTATCACGAGGAGGCCCTGTGCTGTGGCATGCTTGATCGGTGCTTGTCATGATTGGTTTCCCGAACCATCCCGTCCTGTCTTTGCTCAGCCATTATGGCCTTGACGGATGTGTCAGCCAGGGGGAGTGTTCGTATGTGTGGCTTCCACCCGTCACGAGCCACAGCCGTGGCAGCTACGGGTGTACCCGGAGCTGATGGTGAGCGGTGGCCGCATTGGAGATCGTGACGACCCGACAGGACTCCGGATCGTCCAGGGACTTATCCACGAGCTACGACATGACAGGTGTGACGCAAATGATGCGTCTCTACATCCAGACTGGCTGGTTTGCCGTTGCTGGAGTTTTCTCGGAGGTCGAGACCCACGCACCCGGCAGCCTGTACCGGTGCGATGAAGAGACCTACGACTTTGTGTGTGCTTCCTGTCGTGGAAAGCATACGTTGATCTCTCGGTACTGCACTCGTACATTTATGGGTGCTCTTAGTGCAGTTCCGAGTGCTCTAGAGTTTTCTCGGTGGACAGGCCATTTTGGCCGATTTCCTTGTTTTCCTTGTTACTCGTGTCTGGATGATGCAAANACAAGCCGGGAGGACACAACAGAGCACAATGAGAGATGCGAAAAAACCAACATGTGATGTCTGGACATTGATTTCGAGATGTTTTGGCACTGCTCATATTTTCTCGGTGGTCGAGACCCGGGCACTCGGAGAGTTGTTCCGGTGTCTCGAGGAGACCACCTTTGTTACTCTCGTGGTGTATGCAGTGTGTTCTCCCTGTTGACTCATTTGGGTTCAGCAGGGGTGACGGGGCCCGGTGCGGTTTGCTACCGACGCCCCTGTATAAGTCCGCTAGGGGCTCATTTGTAATCTCTCCTTGTTCTTTATATTCAGCGTTCCAGACTTAGCCAAATTTTTGCCGTCTTGCATCGCACTCACACACAGAGCTCATGTTCGTTTGTGCATGGGCCTGCATGCCCTAAAATTACTTCCAATTCATGCTGCGCATTTCACTGTCTTCACCTCGATCCTTCATTCCCATGTTGCGCCTGGCACTGCCTTTTACACATTCCTTTGGCGTGTGCAAACGTTTTCACACTCCTTTGGTNGGTTGGCCGTTGACACAGTGAGTACACAGCCGGGCCGGCCTAATTCTGCTATACCCACTGTTTGGGCTTCCGAATTTTCTCCTGGCCATTTCTCGCACTTTTTTGACACGGTACTCACTTTACACAAAAGATGCGTGCTGTACCCACTTTTCTCGAAGCGCCTCAAATCATGCATGCCGCACCCACTGTTGGAAACAAATTCGCGCTGTACCCACTTTTCTCGAAGCACCCCCACATGATTTTTTGGCACGGTGGACGTCCGAAGTATTTGTTTTAAACAGTGGCCCTCAGAAGCATCATGTACATTTCGTGGAAGTTATACGCATTTTCCTGCCAAAGTGGCCCTCCCATTCTTTTTGTGCGAAAACTAGGTGCGACGCCCTTTAGTTGCGAGGACAGTGGGTATGCGGCAAGTGTACCCCAGCCGGGCACCTCTTGACGCGCAGGCGGTGTGCATTTTTTCTTTTTTGGGTGTCCCTCAGTCGTAATCACTGCCTGCGCGCCATTCTTTTGGACCTACTTCGGAGTTGGGCGGGGGGACACACCCAGACAGCTTAGGTAGTGAACCCGGGTCCACAATGTGCACTCCACATGTATGGATGAGGTGTTGATGACTCTAAGGTGGAGAAAAGTGAGGATTAAGGGTGGGAATGGCTAGGCCATGGATGAAAGAAGGGAGCTGTCGAATTTAAGCCCTTTCTGAGCACTTTGTGTCCTCATTGACCGTCGATCGTCGATCACTTGCCCCAAGAGATAGAAATGGATCGTCGACCTCGATCGTCGATCACTTAGTAGGGTGGTCAGCACACACACACACACACACACACACACACACACCCACGCACGCACGCACGCACGCACGCACGCACGCACGCACGCA
>SZWC01009500.1:43380-53441 GCA_023375785.1 Penium margaritaceum
CTGCTGCTGCTGCTGCTGCTGCTGCGTGTGGTGATGCAGATACTGCAACGTCCGCAAGGGAGAGAGGGTCTTCGGATCTGGAGATGGCACCCCCATTTCCGACAACTCTCGAGCTGCACCGCCTAGACGCAGGTGAAGCAGTACAACGACAGGCGTTCGACACACCTCCTGCTGCTGCACCTCGGCAGCAGGGCAAGCTCGATGCGCTTCGCGCTCTTCCACGCCTTCTTGTCCGTCTGGGACCAGAGCCCGGTTGAACTTAGGGTCAATTAAAGTGCGTTCGGTTAGCCCCGCCTAGAGCCTGACGGTCGCGGTGTTCTGCGTTTTGACCGCTACAGACGCGTCCTTACCAACCGTTACTCCAACCAGCGCGGTTGACCACACCACCAGTGGACTTCAATGCTGTCGGACTTCGCCCCCCCCCGGTAGTTTCAGCATAACTTACGGAAGGCAATACGATCCGGACTGCGACGTCCCAGGTCGCAGTCTTGTGCGTCCGCCAGGCTCTATGCGGGCCTATCCAAACTTCGGCTAGTACGACTTCGCATACTACTACCAATAACAAGAGCGTGTCGAATAATATTTCCAGCGTCGTGAAGCAGAGCAAACTTATTCACGCTGCTTAGAACTTGCTTCCGCTCTACGACCAAGGCGGAAACATATCTGAAATAGACAAACCAACATTCCGAGCCAAACGCGGAAAACAAGTTCCACATGAGGCATTATAAAACAATTAGGGGAAAACCACGATGAACACGTAAACATGTACAAAAACGGAAAATAATTCAATGAGTAGCATTAAGGGTGCATTTATCCTTCTGATAAAAAAATAATATGTTTTCTAAAATGGATTTATGCGAGGTCGTGAAAAACTACTTAAAATACATCATAGTTCTTTTCGTAAGGAAGAGAAAAAACTTGTACTTGTTGACAAAAAAAGATCAAATAATAGCCTCAACATTAAATTTGAAATTATTTATGGTGGTTTAAATTTTAAATTAACAATAAATAAATCAAATCATATTTTGTTAACTAAATTTCATTACATCTTAAATGATATAAAAATGGTGAAAGGGTTTTTTCCAATAGACCAAATAGCTCAAATACCCATAAAACGCAAAGTATGACTCTGATCCGCCCGGTACCGGCAAAAACAATACTGAAAATCCTAGTCAAAAATCATGCTCGCTCGCGGCATGCGTCGACGGGCGAGCATGAAAAAATCCTGCATGCGAAGATCGCTCCCACGCGAGAATCGCAAGGGAGCGAAGACCGCTTTGTTCTCTTTTTTTTTACATCAAACTGGTGGGTTTGCAAGACAAAAAAGAAAAAAAAAAAAGCGGTCATCGCTCCCTTGCAATCGAGCAAAAACGCCCTTCTTTCGTTTTGGGTAACTCTTTGCAAACGCAAACCTACCATTTAAACACACAACCCGCATTCAAACCATACCCCGTATTACTTTTGAGATTTTAGGGTTTTATTTTTGTGCGGGCTCCTGTTGGGCCCCGTAGTAGCGGAGCCTAGCAGGTTCCCTTTCGACGCATGGGGAGTCTCAAACTCCCCTCAAACTCTAAACAAACCTCACCCCTCTAGTGTCACAAACCCTTCAACGAAAGGGTTTATGATACGAGCGGAGGGCGCCGCATACCATGCGTCGTCAGCGCATGGCATGTGGTCTCGCCATGCAACTTTGTTTGTTTTCCTTGTTACTGGCGTGGCGGTAGCGGCGGCTGATGGGTAAGGTTATTTCTCGCTTAACGACGGGCGAATCACTTTTCTATTTCTACTATTCAGGTATCTCGTGACCAAACCCTTTCTAATGTCAATGATACAATCAAATCTTTTAGATTTGTAAAAACATAAAATTAGTATTGATTCAATTCATCTAATCTCAAATAAATCAAAAGGCAAATTCATCAATAAAAGCCAAACAAAATACTCAAACTACCACGTAAATGAATTAACAATATTTAATTTTATTCCATTTAATTCTCATATAAAACTCTAAGGATTACTTTCATTACGAATAACACAGACATATATTGAGTGAAAATGTTTCATGGAATACCTATTCTCAATCTCATGAAGACCTTGTACACCAATTAAATCGTTGGTGTTCTAAAAAAACAACGTCAATAGTATAAAATACAGAATGTAAAACATTTCATTTTAGTTTAAATGAGGTCTTCAAAGATCATATTGTAGCCATTATGAAGGAAATGATTTCATTTATCTCATGACCTAAGTATTCATTTTGTTTTAACATTTTCTGATGTTTTAAATCATCATACCACGAAAGAGATAGTTATTCATCCAAACATAAGAAAAATATTAGCACATTAATTATGTTTCACGTTTACATAATGTTTTAATGATTACTATCGTGGTAGAACTTTAGCATTCGCATTCTTCTTGTGCAAAATTACGTGTTTTATACGCTAAAATGTTCATTGATTTTCGGTGCGAGCTATGAAACAAGGCTTATGTTAAATGTAGATAAAGAACAGGCTCTTTGAATGTAGGATTGATCCCATGATAAGGGAAACATTGTAGTAATGAAAAAATTTGTCATAAAATAATTCAATCACTATTCAGCTTAACCTTAGTTTGTCAGTATTACAATTTTATTCTCATGAAAACAAAATCTTTTTCTTTTTTATTTTTCATTTTTTGTTCACATTTTCCGAATTTTCCTGTACATTTTGTATGCAAAGGGGTTTGTAGTTAAATTTGAATTATTTCAAAGAATTTTCCCCTTATACATAACCCAACCCAATCAATTTCATGTACAACTAAACACTTTAAGATAGTTTTTGGCATTTAATTTGGAGAAAAGAAAAACAAATTGACATCAATTGGATTCTATAATGGTTCCTTCAATCAGTGCTACAAATGTGGAATTTCCCTCAATTTTTACGTCAATAACAATATGATTATTGGGAATTGATGTCATCGTAAAAACTTTAATCATTGTTTCATTAGTGTCAATTCTATTCAAATACCGATAAAGATGGAAGACACATATTTTCATTCCATCAATGTTTGTGGGTATTTTTGAAGTCCCATAAATAATTCACTTGCTAAGATAAATGAAATCTTTTAAACTTGAAGATCATGTTTTGATAATTAACAGTCAAAAAACAATTATCAGTCATGAAGTACGTATAAGATGTATGAATAAAGTTTCAGTATTCACTACTTTTACTATTCTTACTATGGATAAATTCTAGGAGCTATTTTATCTCCTCAGTTAATCATTATGCATTTCCCATTTCTTTTTTGTATTACTTCTGTTTCTACAATTTTATTTTTGTTCATCTTTGTTTTGCCCTCTTTATTGTAAGAACGCTTCATCTAGACCTTAACCTTAGCTGTTACTTATAAAGGCTTCTTTTTCTATGTCGGATACATTCTCGCTGCATTCTAGGCGCAGAAACTATGCATCATGGATAATTTTGCTCTACTTCTAGATGTGAAAAATATTATTCAACATGTTATAGTTAAATGTATCTGTTTGCAAAGTCTTACTAGACGAAGTAATTGACCCTTGAATTTTTTGGGGTATGTAGTAGTAATCGATATCGTGGTACTAAACAAAAAGGGTAGACTTCTACTAGGTGACAACCTTACCAGCCGCCAAGGCATTCGGCGACATCGAAGACGCGTGCTTCTTGGAAGCTGTAGTATGAAAAAACTACTACTAGAAAATGTCACAGCCAGTCATGACCACTCGTTTCATCCGACGGTCAATGTGGTTTGTATTTTAATCAAAGCTAAATTGAAAGCCTCACATTCTAGGCCGCAAGAACGACAACATTGAGAGTGGCATGGAAATAATGAAAAAAATATTTTCCCACGTTTCCTCACATTAAGTTCGCGTAGGATCTTTGTTATCGGTAATGCAAGACACAACAAATCCCACCTCCAAACCATCTCAAGTATTGCAAATCTAGCGAGGGAGGTTAGGCCAAAAAACAATGATGTATTCTTGAGCACTAAAAGCCTGGTTCATGAAGACCTCAAAGAAACAAGTCTAGCCGTTCAAGACGACATAAAACTTTGACCACCATAGCCGGGTTTGCATCTCTAGTAGGCAAAGAACCAAGTAGGTTCAAATTTTCAAAATTTATAAGAGTAAGACACCTCGTATGAGGAAAGAGCCCCAACCAGGATTATTTCATCAATTTATCCTTACTAAAATACAGATAGTAACGCAAAAGGACGCTCTTTTGCATAGCCAAATTGGCTCCACTACCTGTTCCGTGCTAGACATACACTTTAATCTTTTTGATTGTCATGTCGAAAACAGCCTAGGTAGTGAACACGTAGAAGTTAAGAGGCACTACACATCAGCCACTTACAATTCGTGCAAAGTGTACTTCAATGACAAGTTTTGAAATGAGCAAACATATACATGTAAGTGTTGAGATACAAATGAAGCATGGTTTGAGTTGTTGGGTTGATTGTTGAGCGAAGTGTGCGAAGTCGCATCGTGAGAAGGTCCGCCAACAAATCGGGGAGCTTCGAGAATCAAGAAAGAAGATGCGAGATACATCTTTATAAATCTAGATTTGTCTGATTGCATCGAGATGTTGACCGAAAGATTGTGACACTTCATTTGTAGATTCGCGAGAGTGGTCAAAATTTTCAGACAGCTCGAGAAGATTAACAATAGGCAGGGGTAGTTGGCCGGTTTGCCCTCTGCCACCGGAGTGAATATCGTGGTTTTGCAACGTAATGGGTTGTTTGCGTGCTTAAAAAAATGCCCACTCACAAAGATAAGAGACTCTTGTACACCTGGTACACAACACGTTCCCCCTTTTAGCCACGACGTCATAGCGCGCGTACAGACTTGGCCCGGTGACGGCAGTAATAGCCTTCCATTAGGTGATCAACATCTCGAAGATTGTCATAGGGTTCCCAACTATAATGCGCACCGTCATTACCATGCCATTTGACAAGATACTCTATCGTTTTGTCTTGTCGTTCATGGCCAACGATGTCCTTCATGATGTACTCTTTGTCTTCGGCCACTTGAACGGGAGATAGAGGATGGACATCTATGTCACTAAAGCTCTCTCTACTATCCTGGTAATTCTGCTTACATGGAGCACTAAATGAACTTGCATAATGTTTGAGGAGTTTGAGTCAGACAACCACGAGATTTTGCATGCGCTCAATCTCAAACCATCCCACCTTCTAACAGTCAACTCCGCGGAGTTTGGTGTTTGCCCATTTAAGAAAGACTTTGTTTCCAACCACAAACACGTTGTTGATGCGATGTCAATCACTTGCTTACTTCATCGCTGAATTTGTCTTTAAAAGAATTTGTTTTGTTTCTCTCCAAATTCTAAAGGAAGTCTTGGCTTTGAACTTCAACTGCAAGAATACTACTCCAAATTTGTGTTCGGTTCAAAACAAAACGATACCCATCATTTTGCTCAATACATTAGCGTTGTCAATGACAAAAAACGAAACAACAACGGTGCCTAGGTTTTCAAATGAGCAACAAAACATAGAATTGAACTTTTCTATTGAGGTCGAACGTAACCTACTTGGTGGGTGAAGTTGCGGCTTCCAAAATTGGCCTCATCGATGTCAGAAGTCACCATGTTGCGAGTTTTGGAGTCAACAAGTGCGATCTCCAAAGCTTAAATGTTGGCAAGGGTGAACGCAAAAACTCAAAGAAAATCCATAGTTCAACTACGGGTATTGGGATGTATTGTTTTGCTTGCCCGAGCACCTATCGGGCCCCGCGGCAACGAGGCCCGATAGATCCCCTTTCTTCTATCGTATAGTGCAAAGCATCTCGCAACCCCCCCTCCAAAAATCGGACAAACCCTCATGTTTTGGGGGGAGTTTGGGATTTATTTTCTTACTTTCTCGCGCATCTGTCGTACTCCGTAGTAGGGGTGCTCGATAGATCCCCTTTATTCTATCACAATGTCCATCGCATCTCGCACCCCCCCCCCAAACCCTCGACAAACCACTTAGTTATACTAGGGGGGTTGGGTTTTGTTTTTCCTTGCTCAGGCATCTTCCAAGCCTCGCGATAGCGGGGGCCGACAGATCCTATTTATTCTGTCACAATGTGCGCCGCATCTCGCAACCCCCCCTAAACCCTCGACAAACCCCGTTGTTAAAATGGGGGATTTGGTAGGGTCATTGTGAGCTTGCAGGGAGATTTCATTGCAAAACCCCTCTTCCAAGCTTGCGTTGACGAGCGGAGTTCAACTTTGCCCTCAAGGTCAAAATTCAAGTCCAATCTCTAAAACAAATGAAATACATGTCAATCGTGCCCATTTCTTCTCGAAGAACGTAAACCATGCGCACCGCTCTCATTTTGTTTTCGATAATGGACAATGCTGGTCTACCAACCGTAGCAACGAACATGTTTCTACTCCATCTTTTGTATTCTAATCGATGTGTCAGGAAGTTTTCCATACACCACTTCAAACGGAGCTTTACTCGTTGACATGGATACTACCGAATTATATGCAATTTTGGCAGCCGGAAGTTTTTGTGCCCAATCCATCCTTGAAGGTTCACATAGTGATCGGAGAAGTTCTTCAAGCATTTGGTTTTTCTACTCTGCTCA
The DNA here is from genome assembly GCA_023375785.1 of Penium margaritaceum. Lineage (NCBI taxonomy): Eukaryota > Viridiplantae > Streptophyta > Zygnematophyceae > Desmidiales > Peniaceae > Penium > Penium margaritaceum. The sequence continues at coordinate 49,979 of SZWC01009500.1, forward strand.
ACCGTCGGCTCAAGGATAAAACATCTAAGAAAGATGAATCCTTCTATCGTAACAAGCCATTTCTTGCGTAAAAAACGGTTGGTGAATCGAACGTACCCCCCTGATCTTTAAATTCGATTATAACTATTTATGGTCTAGTCGAAATTGAGTACCTTTTTTCGTTCATCGAATTTCAAGAATCATATAAATAATTCTGTCCTATTTTTGTCGAATTTAAAGTCCCAAAGAACATGTGTGGATTTGAACCTGGGTGTGTGCCAGTCTTTGTTTAGGTGTGTCTAACTTGTCTGAGATCATAAAGAAACGAGTAATTGAAACTTTTTTTCCACGGATTCGTTTGCTTCGTCGTCAGGAAAACACAACTTTCCAACAGATGCGGAAGCATGAGAGACGTGAAAGAAACAATTTTTGCTCACACGAACAGGGGATCACACAACCACCTCATCTTCCTCCTCTACCCCCTTGTCTTCAAACATGACATGGCCATACAGCCCATTAGCATGACGCTGGTACTCTGCTTGAAAGACCTTGCTGAACCCTGCCTTCTTCCATGTGTGGAGGATGATGTCAGGGTTGTTGTTGAGGTGCTGCCATGCCACCATGAACCACTTGCAAGCAGCCTCTTTGACCACTTTCATGCCTAATCCTACTGCCTATCCTTGTTTTGCCTTGTCTGCAGCCCACATCGCGAAGTGGTCTTCGATGGTCCTTTTCATGGGGTTGATGATGCCGATGTCAGCTGGTTGCGCTTTTGGAGTGCATCCCGCTGGAATGTAAATAGGATGCATGTGTGGGTAGTTCGTGCGGAGCCAATCACGGAATACATTGCTGCACTGCGGGCGCCTGGCATCAAGAACGAGCAGCATGTGCACGTCACCAGCCTTGTATCCGTACGCCGCACACTTCGCGGTGTAGTAGGGCTGCACAATCCCCCTCACCCACTGCATGGTAGTTTCGCCGTTTGCCCAATGGTTCGGTGTGAACGTGAGTTGCCATCCACCATCAAGCAACTCACGTGCATGCAGGCCAGAAGGCAGGCACCGCTTGGACTTCCCCGCATGGACGAGCTGCATCGGCAAGAAGTCGCCAGCTGCAGACGTCGTGACGAGCACTGTGATCGCTCGTTTGTCGTCAAGTCCAATTATGGACACATCGGACGTGCCCTTGGGTGCGTACGTGTGGTCGGCTCCAAGGACGAGCTGTATGGCAGTGTGGTCCGCGTTCACCACAAAACCTGGCAGGATCTTGTACTGGCTTGCAAGAGCTGCTGCACGGAGGTGAAAAACGTCCACTTTTTTTCCCCAGTCCGAGGGCACTTTTTGTGCCGCCGTAGTGCCCGCCCTCCATGTCCACCCCAACTTGTCCCGTACAAATTTCCGGACCCAAGAACGACCGAACGCTCGATCACCAAGTGCAGCGAGTTCATCGGGCGCGTGCATCGCGATGATCCGACGGATGTCGCGCCTGATGTTCTTGCTGTTGAGTGGCGTTCCAGCATCTCGAGCCTGGACAAGAGAAATTTTTATGGCCTGGACGATGTCTGGCCTGGTAGACAGCCATGCCCTGCACCCTCTTCTTGTTGTTGATTGGCGGCATGGGCTCGACTTTCAGTGCGTTTTCCGCTGCGTTTACGTACTGTTCGCGGAGGACGTTGGTGTTGGGGTAGAACCACCCGGCGATGGTACTTGGCGCGAGACGGTCAAAGACGCACAGGCCGTCGGGTGTGCGAAACGTACGGCGAAGATGTTTGACGGCAGCGTAGAACGTTGAATGGGATTCTACTACTCGGTAAATGGACGGAAAATGTCCACTTCCAAACCAGTCGTAGTACTGGCCGCGACGGCATTTCGAAGTACTGTTGCTAGATTCGGAAGTGGTACGGGGCTGTATGGCACGATGGCCATGCACTCTGTGTCGGTGGAGTCGTCTGTCGCTTGGCTGCTACTGGTGCTGCTGCTTGCAGTGTCTTCCTTGTCGTACTCGTTGTCCCCATCACTGCTGCTGCTGCTGATTGGACGCGGCTCAGTCGGCTCCTCGATCCTCAGTGTACCCGGTTGCATCCGTCTTGCCGGTGGAGCACGCTGACGCTTTCGACGAGGCTCGACAGAGGCCGGAGCTTTCCCCTTTCCCTTGGGGTCGGGGACTGCGACGGACGAGCAAGGCTCGTCAACGGCTGTCGCCCTGCGTTTGCCCTTGGGGTCGAGGGCATGTGCGTGCATGGATGCCGCACGCGTGTGTGATGCGCTCGTGCCAACACCATCAGGTGTCGAAGAAGGATTCGGTCGGGTGGGGATGGACAGCGGAGTACACGAGGGCGTGACGTTGTTTGATGAGCCAGCGAGGTCTTCACTCCTCCCTCGGGTAACCGATGGGCCAGGTGTCCGCGGGCCTTCTGAGTCATCGAAAGTTAGTTGCACAGGTTTCCGCGGACGTCCAACAGGACGACGTGTTGGAAGAGGGCGGGGAGGAACGGGGCGACCCAACTGGACTTCGAGGCGACGAACGCACTCCTTAGGAGAAACGACTTGCAGGAATCGCTCCACCTTGTAGAAACGTGGGAAATTGATACGGCTGCTTGTGCTGTATTGGCTGTAAACAGGGACATGTGGCAGGAGTGCAGGATGCCTGCTTACTTATGACCAATGAGTAAGCGGGAACGGATACGGGCAACGCGCTCCCCAAACGTTGCGCGAAATCTGCGCAACGACTGAGGACCGCGAATTTCATGTCGACCGTTATGCCTTCGCAACTGTTCGTCGAAATTAAGAGTCACAGAAAAGGTGAACACGCTGCGTCGTCGAATTTAAGGTGCCAAGATTCCACAAATTTGACGAATTAGGATCAGTAACATAATTCCATGACCAAAAACCTGGTCGAAATTAAGGAACACATAATTCATAAAAACTCAAACGTCGAATTTAAAGATCAGGGGGGTATCTGTTGTTCGTGATGGTTCTTGGCACGCCATGTAGCCGCACCATGTTTTTTGGAAACAACCACACAGTTCCTTAGGTGGTGACAGAGGCTGTTGCAAAAATGAATTGGACATTTGGAAAATCCTATCCACAATCACGATTGCGTCAGATCCCTCGGATGTGACTGGTTATCTTGTGACGAAGTCCATGGAGATATCAACCCATGGTTCCATCTAAAGAGGGAGCGGTTGCTGAAGTCCGAGTGGCCGAATGTGACGCAACTTCTATCATTCGCATGTGTCATAGGAGTTGCAGAAGTTTGCCACATCACAATACATTTTGTCTTACCAATAGTTTTGTTAAGCTTCCTAAACGTCTTATCCTCTCTCAAGTCTCCACCTGGTTCGGTATCATCGCATTCTTCAAGCGGCATATCGCAAAGTACATCGTTTGGGGGAACGACCACTTGGCGAGTAAGTCATCGTCGCCAATATGGTGTGTCGTACCAGAACAGCCACTCAACATATGGGTCTCGTAACAGCTGTATC
>SZWC01009500.1:59054-69330 GCA_023375785.1 Penium margaritaceum
AAAAAAAAAACAGAATTGTGTACATCTACATGAGTTACTCATAAGGCGTCGAATAAAAGCATCTGACGTCTCTCCCTCTTTGTCTACGTAATCAGCTATTAGGTTGTACATAAAGCGTTTAGTGTACTTTGACTCCACCATAATGAGATCCCAACTGGACTCCTCCCTCCCCCTCCCGCGCAAAACCCCCTAGTGTATTGGGGAACTGTGTTGGGGAGTGTATTGGGGGAAGGAAAGCTTTCTGGACTTGTGTATAATCATGTCTGCATCTCCCTTCAAATACACAATTCCAAAAAAGATGTCTTCTCAAGATACACTATCTAGTGCACCACCGCAATACACTTTTGAGTGGGGGGACGGGGGGAGGGGGGGACTCAAGTAGTACCGCGACGATGACACAAGGAACAATAAGCAGATGGAAGATTGACCCGTCCATTGAGCGTTGGACTGTCCCGCAAAAACCTTAACCTTCCGTGTTACGCATGTATAGAGTTTAGTACAATATAGGTACGGATTCAGTTCTACAAAAACAGCACAAAACATAAAATGTGTACAATGTATACCTCATTAGAAGCAAGGACATGATTAAGCAGTTTTCAGAAATTGTCACGTGGGATTTTTTTTTGTGATATCTTCAATGAACCCAGCTGTAAAGAAAGATCATGGAAATTCAGGTGTTGATGTGTACATGTTTGTGTATGATCTTGACTGTAACAAGTTGTTTCCTAGAAACATTTTCCACGTTTTAGATTTCTTTCCCGGAAGGATCCTCACCACGTGCTCTTCTCTTGTACACACACTGGCAAGTGTATTGATTTTGGATGATTGGGCATAAACGTGGAAGCAGTGCGCACATTGCTTGCAGCTTTCAAAGCAAGTAGCAAACCAAAAAGGGGGAGAAGTTGTAGAAAAAAAAGTCGGAAAACGACAAAGGACAGGAGTGAAAGGCGCAACTCTTCTCCCCACTGAGTAATCTACGCCAAACGATCGCCCATCAAAACAGTCTAGGACAATGCACAAGGCTGCCAACATCGCGAAGTTCAATGAGGGATACGAGGATGACCAACCGGTGATATTGCTAAAAGTCCAGTTTCGCGGATGCAAGAGTCACAAAATGGAACCGCCAGTATTGCATGGAGGAGCTTCTCACAATACTTTAAGCAATGACATGGTTTCCATGCTAGGCTTGTAGACCAAACCAGGGGTGTTTGAAGGAAAAGCCGTCAATGGGGGATTGTATATACAAAGACTCCGAAAACCACTATGACTACAAGTGGGTGATCTACGGGATGTAACGGTTTGGAGGTCATGTCCAATGAGTGAACAAAAAATCATGTTACGAGATTTCTTGTACCGGTGGAATTTACACATTTATTAGAACAACGGTGATACCACGTGGAAATGGACAGCGCCACGCGAAAAACTTCGCATGCGTGATGGATGAAGGCTGTGGAATTAGCAAAGGTGGAAGCACCAAAGGAAGCCGCGATAGCCAAGAAGCGATAACCTGCGCTGTTGATATCGCTCAATGTGGCCAAACACTACATAGGAGGAGGAGCTTGTGCGTGGCTCATACACCTTGAGCCGATTGAAGAAGCAAAAGTAGCAGTACCTGACTCATCACCTTTATCGGCCTCATGAGCCTTGTCGGCGTCAAAAAATTCTGTGATGGTACCCAAAGAGTTCACACCACTCATCCAAGAGTTTGTGATCGTCTTCCTTGAAAAACTCTCGAGAACCCTACCACTTCAACGAGACATCGACCATCGCACTGAACTGAAGCCGGGGATCAGACATATGGTCTGAGGAGCTTATTGGATGAGAAATCACAAGCTGACCGAGCTGAGTATTGAGCCCAACAAGATGCCTATTCAATAGTTAATCCGCCCTTCCACGTCACCATACGCCACACCAGTATCGTTTGTCAAAACAAAAACTGGTGAGATGGGGATGTGCATGGATTATCGGGCATTGAACAACGCTACCATCAAGAACCACTTCCCTCTTCAACAATCTTACAAGCTTTTTAACCAACTCCAAGGGCCTGGATTTTGAGTAAAACTTACATGCACAGTGGTTATCACCAAAGACACATGGTAGATGCTGACATTTAAAATACGACGTTCTAAACTCACTATGGGCACATCAAATCAACAGGAATGTCGTTTGGACTCACAAACACCCCAACAATGTTCATGGCGGCAATGAACAGCAATGGTTTTGCGGTACCTTGACGATTTTGTCGTGGTTTACCATGAAAACATTCGGGTGTACGGCAGCACCCCGGAGGAGCACGATGGACATATTCAAAAAGTTCTCAGAGTTTCACAAAAAGGTTTTTTTTGGGAAACTCTCAAAGTGCAAATTCGGTTGTTGTCCGATCAAGTTTTTTAATCACGTCATAAACGATAGACAAATCACCGTGGACCCAAAACAAGTGGCATTAGTTGTTGATTGGTGGACGCCGACCAACATTTGAGACTTCCAATTCTTTATTGGGTTTCACAATTACTACCAAAGTTTTGTACACGATTACGCCCGAGTGTCAGCACCTACTTCTGACCACACTAGAAAACAAAACGAGTGGCGTTGGGGAGACAACAAACAAGAAGCATGCACCACTTTGCGGAACGCTCTAACCTTAGCGTCAGCCCTACTACTGGCCGATCCAACGAACGACTACAACATGGTTATAAAGGCTTCAGACCAAGCCATCGGCACAGTCCTTGTGCAAGACCGCGACAACGGCAAGCAACCATTCGCATACATGTCTCAAAAGCTATGGAACAAAAATACGCCGTACACGGGAAAGATTAACTGGCGGTCATACATGCATTTAAGACACGGTGGTGTTTTCTAGAGTGCCACCAGTGCATCTTATGCACCGACCACCGTGCGCTACAATATCTTAAAACGCAGTTGAACCTTAGTCAACGTCAAACCTGATGGATGGAGTTCCTCAAATCCAGGTTCGACTAAGATATTGGGTATCATCCAGACAAAATCAATTCAGCAGATGCACTTAGATGTCGACCAGATTCAATGGCTGAAGTGGCAACGCTACAACTACCACGAGATCCGTACCTTGAGTGGCTATTCACACAGGGCTACGACGAGCATGGTGGGTACAACAAGGTAAAATTCTGGTACATTGCACCCTATTGGCAATGGCAATTTTCTCGCAACGTGGTCGTTCCCCTCAACGACAAACTTTGTTGTATGTTGCTCAAAGAATGCCACGATAAAGGTCCAAGTGGACACTTTAGAGAGGCCAAGACGCCAAAGAAGTCGACGAAGAGCTATTGGAGGGACGAGAAACAATCCAACATGGCCAAATTTTACAAATCCCACAACACATGTCAGCGGTATGAATCCCACCACACGCGGCCACCCAGACTTCTGCAACTGCTCCCTATTCCAAAGGAACTATGGAATGACATCTTTAAGGACTTCGTCACTAGATCACTAGTCACACTCAAGGAATATGACACCGTACTCGTGGTTGTCTACATCGTGCGGCTACATGGTGTGCCAAGAACCATCACAAGCGACAGAGACGGTCAATTAGTCGCTCGTTTTTTGTGAACTCATAAAGCGCTACAATAGCACAATTCAACTTTCAACAACGCATCACCTGCAAGCCAGCAAAGAAACCGAGTGAGCCAATGAGATACTTGAGGAACTGCTCCAAAAAGTATATGAACCCCATAGGACGGATTGGGCACAAAAACAATTAACTGCCAAAACTACATGTAATTCGACAGTTTCCACCGCAATGGGTAAAAATCCATTTGAAGTGGTGTATGGCATGCTTCTTGGCACACAAGCCAAAATCATGAGTCAAATCTACATTCCTATGGTTGATGTCCAACACCGAGACTTAACCACCATATGGGAGGAAGCATGGCACACCCTCGTGAAGATGGAAGCAGCAATGAAGTGAGCACTAGACCGACATTGTGTCGACAACATTTTTGTCATTGGCAACAAAGTCGTCATCAGCGAGGACAACATCAAAATTTGCAGAGTCGGCTGTTTGAAGCATAAACCTTGATTGTTGGGACCATTTGAGATGGAGCGCATGCAAATCCCCATGGTTGCGCGACTCAAACTTCCCAACATTATGTAAGTTCATCTGGTGTTCCATGTGCGTCGACTCAAGCACTACCAAGACCCATGAGAGAACATCCCCCACAGGGATGTCTCTCCCCCTCCTCCTGTTCAAGTAGACGAGGACACAAAACACGTCATTGAGGACATCCTCGGCCATCAACAACGTGGCAAGACAATAAAACATATTGTCAAGTGGCGTGGCTACGACCCCGTGCACAACAGCTTGGAATCCTACGACAACCTCCAAGACGTTGATCATCTCATCGATGGCTATGACCATCCTCACCGGGCCACATCTGCATGCGCACCAGGACGTTGCGGCTAAAGGGGGGGGGGGGAGTGTTACGTACCAGACGGACACGAGTCCCTAATCTTTCCGAGTGGGCATTTTTGTTACTACACAAACAGCCCATCACGTTGTAGGACATTGGTATCCACTCCAACAGTCAAGGGAAAACCGGCAAACTACCCCCATCTCTAGTAAATCTTCCCGAACCTTCAGACAACCTTGACCACTCTCACAAAATCTAGTACAGACGTATCACAACTTTTTTGTCAACTTCTTGACACACCAAGTGAAATCTGGATTCATAAAGATACATCTCGTATCTTCACCGTCAGTCCTCGAAGCCCCCCCGACTTCTTGGCGAAGCTTCTAGAATTCAACCACGCACAATGCGACTCCACACGCATCACTCGACAATCAACCAAACAACCCCAACTACGTCTCATTCGTAACTCGACACGTATGTAGATGTGCTTGAACATTTTGACACTTGTCATCAAAGCACACTTACCGCTTATCATGAATTGCTCAAGTTTCCCAAATTCTGTATCCTTTTCTACCTCGCAACTTCTTCGTGTTCACCATCTAGCTCTGTTTCGCAAAACGACAAGTTTTGAGTTACAAATGACACAAAGTCCGGGTCGTGGATCCGATTGTCAGACAATGCATGTGGAGTCGCATCGTGAGTGGTTAGATTGAGTATCTCCGTCGAGTAATCAGGGAGCTCTGAAGATTGATGGCAAAGATGTGAGATGCATCTTTATATATCTCCATGTCTGTCGATGCATTGAGGAGTCGACCAAAATTTTGTGACACATATGTCATTGATGTTTGAAAGTGGTCAAAGCTGTGAGAAAATGAGAGAAGGATTGTCAAGGGGCAAGGGTAGTTGGCCGAAGTACCCTCGACCATCGGAGTGAAAATCGAGGTCTCGTTGCACGGTGGGCTATTTGTGCAATGAAATGCATGCTCCAAAAGACTTGGGAATTGGTTTGGTGTGTAACACAACCCCCCCCGCTTTTATCCGCGAAGTCCCAACGTGCGTATAGGTGTGCCCCAATGACAGTGGTAGTATCCGTCGATCAGATGATCGACATCGCGGAGGTTGTCATAGGGTTCCCAACTGTTTTGCGCATCGTCATAGCCATGCCACTTGAAAAGGTGTTCTTTCCTCTAACCATGTTCTTGATGACCCAAAATTTCATTGACGGCATACTCCGTGTCCTCGTGCACCTGTACAAGAAGAGGAGGAGGAACATCCATGCCATGGAAGTTCTTCCCGGGGTCCCTCTAGTGTTTGAGTCTGCTTATATGGAACACCGGGTGAACTTGTACAGAGTTGGGAAGTTTGATGAGTGTTACCGCAAAGATCTACATGCGCTCGATCTCAAATGATCCCAACCATCAAGGTTTCAGCTTCAAACAGTCGGCTCTACAAAGTTTGATGTTTGTCAAACTAAGGAGAACGTTGTCGCCAATAGCAAACACAATGTCACTGTGACGTTGGTCAGCTGCTTGCTCATCACCGTTTGTATCATTGCTAGTGTTTTTCGTCTTTCATCCTAGATGGTGGAGACGTTACAGCTTTTGGCATCAACCGCAGAAATGTTCCTCTGGTTGTGAAGTCCGGCTGGTGTGGCGGGAAGTTTGCCAATTTGAACGGAATTCTACGCGTTGCGGTGGATACCGCCGAGTTCTATGCGAGTTTGGAGGTCAAGATTTTTGTTGCCCAACACATCCTGTGTGGTTTGAATAATGTTTGCAGAAGTTGTTCGAGCGTCTGATTGGTCAGTGGGATGTGGCTGTTGGTTTGAGGGTGGCATGCCGTTGACAGCTAGATCCGATTATTGTAATGATTCATCAATTTGCGCCAAGAACGGCTAGTGAATCGATCGTCTCTATTGTTTGTGATGATTCTGGACATGCCATGTATCTATAAGATGTTGTTAAGAAATAATTGTGTTATTGCTCCATCGTTGTCAATGGTCGTTGTCATAATAAAGTGAGAAATTTTAGAAAGCATGTCGACATGTTTTCGACATGTTTTCTAAAATGTCTCACTTTATTCTGAAGCAACATGGGGTAGCGTTTGTCGTTCAAAGGAATGACCATTTGGCACGTGAATGGTCACTGCCAATAGGGTGTGTCGTACAAGAACTTGGCATTGTCGTATCCACCATGCCGTTCGTAGCCACTTGTGAACAACTGCTTGACATACAGATCTCGTAGTAGCTTAAATCTCGCTGCCTCAGCCATCAAGTGTGGTCGAAGGCTGAGTGTGTCTGCTCAGTTGGTTTTGCCTGGCCGATACTCAATATCATAGTCCAACCTGGATTCAAGGAACTCCATCAACTCGGGTTTGACGTTAACTGAGGTTTGACTACGTCTTCAAATACTTTAGTGCATGATGGTCGGTGCGTACGATGCATCGACGGCATTCAAGGTAGCACCGCCATGTCTTAAATGCGTATACAATTACCAGAATTTCCTTCTCATGTACAGCATAGTTGATTTTTAGTCTGTGCAACTTACAATTCAGTTGATTTCCGGTCTCCGTTGTCATGATCTTGCAAGAGAACCTCACAAATGGCTCGGTTGAAGGCATCCGTAGCCATGACCTAACTGACCATTGAATCGGCTTATTGTAGGGTTGGTGCCAAGGTGAGAGCGTTATGGAAAGCGACGAATGCTTCTTGTTTATTGTCTCCCCGCTGCCACTTGTTTTGTTTCTTGGTGAGGTTGGAGAGAAGCGCTGACACTGGGGCGTAATCCCATACAAAACTTCGGTAGTAAACGTAGGACCCAAGGAAAACTTGAACGTCTTGGACGTTGGTCGGAATCGGTAAACCAACGATTGCTGCCACTTTTTTGGATCCATGGTGATCCGTTTGCCATTGATGACGTGACCCAAAAACTGGATTGAACTGCGACCAAAGTCGCACTATCAGATCTTTCCAAGAAAAAACTCTCTTTGTAAGACTTTGACATCTTTTCGAAGATGTCCATCGTGCTCCTCTGAAGCGCGGCTGTATACAATGATGTTGTCGAGGTATACCATGACAAATTTGTCAAGATACTAACGGAAAGCAGTTTTCATTGCCACCATGATCATTTTCGAGGCATTTGCGAGTCCAATAGCATGATCGTGAACTCAAAATTTCTGTAGCGTGTTTGGAATACCGTCTTCTCAATGTCGGCGTCCCCCACATGCATTTGCTGGTAACCGTTGCATAGGTTGTACCTGGTAAACGTTTGGGTCCCTCAAAGTTGGTCAAAAAGCTTGTTGGCTCAAGGAGGAGGGTAGCGGTTCTTGATGGTCATGTCATTCAATGCCTGGTAGCAAGCGCACATCCGCATTTTGCCAGTTTTGTTTTTCACAAAAAAAGGATTGGTGCGGTGTACGGTGACGTGGATGGACAGATGAACCCTTCACCGAGCATCTTGTTGAGTTGCATTTTCAACTTGGTTTGCTCAAAGTCGCTCATCTCATAAGCTCCTGAAACAATGGGTCGGCTGTCTGGTTTAAGCTCGATGTGATGGTCGATGTCTCCTTAATGTTGTAATATTTTAAAGAGTTCTCCAGAGAAGAAGTCCACAAACTCTCGGATGAGAGGCATGGACTCCTTGGGAATGAACGCAATCCTTGTTGATGCCAATGAGGCTGATGAGATAGTTGCCGCCATTCCTGACTCTTCCATTTTCTTGTGATGTACGAGCCAGGCATGATTCCCTTGTCGGATGGAGTGCTTGGCCGTGATAAGCAATACCAGCTACACAGATTGTCTCTTCTCGGCCGTTGCGGCTTCCTCCGCTGCTTCCACCTCTGTTGCTTCATTTGTCGTCTTCCACCCCACGCGCGGAAGCTGTCACTTAACGCTGTTGATTTCCACATAAATGTTTCCACTGTTCCAGTCAATTTAGGAGTTGTGTTGGTACAGTAAATCGCATCCGATAATGACTTGATGACAAGTCATTGGACATGATCTGTAGACCGTTATGTTTTGCAAGTCTCCTACTTGTAGTCGTAGTGGTTCTTGGAGTCTCCATATCTACGATCATCTGTCAACGGGTTTCCCTTCAAACAACCCTGGTTCTGCTTACAATCCTAGCTTTTGAACCATGTTGTTGCTTACAAAACAACAAGAGATCCCTCCATCCTATATTGTTGGGACACACCTGCATCTCTTGCAACCTCGGTGTTGCACTTTTAGCAGTATCACTGGTTGGTCTTCCTCGTGCCCTTCATCAAAAATTTCTATCTCAGAAACCCTCTGTGGCGTCGTGAGCCATTTGGTTGGGAGATCGTTTGATGTGGATCACTCCTCTTGTCCTTTGCCGTTTCTTGGCTCATTTTGCTATAACTGCCATAAACAACTTGGCTTGATGCTTGTTTCAAATGTTTTGAGCAACATGCTTGAGTTTTTTGCAATTGTAGCTGGTGCGTGTACCTCTTTGGTTGACCTCGTCCACTTCCATCGGAGTCGAGGAGTCACCCAACTGGTCTTTTCCGTTCGAGTGATAAGTATGGCCGAGAGGTCCCCAGACAAAGGATTCCTAGATCCAAGCATTGTAATCGTCACTATCAATCCTTTTGGGTGTTATGATCATTCGTGGTGGACAAAGTTTTTCAGGGGCGATTTCTACACCAGTGATGATCTTGCAAAATCTCCATGTGTACTCTGCCATGCTAGACTGCTGATGGAGATGCTTGAGCTTACACCAAGCATCAGATTTCTCATTCAGCCATCCAAAACATACAAGCATTGCGTGCAAGAATTTGCTCTATTCAGTTGGTGGCATCAGCGCATCTAGCCATTGCAGGTTCATCCCTGTCAAGACCTCAAATTTCACTCCAATGATCGAGGGCAATTCGGTCAAGTGCCCTCGCCCTCCGGCCATCCTTCTTACACTTTCGGACAACATTGACCACTTTCCATAATCATCAACTGAAATGTGACAACCATTCGGTCAAGTTCTTCATGCAACAAGATGTATCAGGATTTGTAAATATCTCGCATCCTTGTCGTTGATCTTTGTAGCCCCATGATTGCTTGGTAGAACTTCTTGATTTTGCCACTCATGACGCCAATCCACACGCATCCACCGACGATCGACCCAATGACTCTGACTATGCGTAATTTGCAACTGGACACTTGTGTATGTGTGTTCAATTACTTTGACACTTGTCATCGGAGTACACCTACAGCTAACTACAAATTTCTTGAGTGGCCCAAATTCTCAAATCATTTTCTGCCTCGCAACTCATACATGTTCAGCATCTATACTCCATTTGCCTTTACACTTTGTTTTAAAGCACAACGGTGCTATACATGCATCTAACTACTTTACACATCCAGAGGACTACCTTGTACAAGCTGTCAGTTCATCTCGCATGTCATGGCTTTGCACACTTTGTGACTACGACGTGATTCAAGCAATTGCATCTGATGACCAGCAGTGGGTCTTTGACGACGACATCGGCGATGGAGTAGAACGTAACCATGCACGAGAACCCTGAAACGGCAGCAAATGTCTGCATAGCAGGCTATGTGGTAGCTAGGTCAGTCCTGACCGCTCTGACGACCAATCTTGTCATAAATCCTACGGTGGTTAACTAGCCAACCCTACAAGTAGCCTCAACGTGTGCAGCAAGAATTATAGGTAGCACTGCACGATAGGCGCGGGCCAATGAGGAACTGGCAAACTGTGTTTCCACGCTCAAGGGAATCAAAAACCATCTCCTCTATCTCAAAGGCTCTTTGCAACTCATGTGTACGATAGGCAGTGCTCATGGAGAGAAACACCCAACTCTTGAACAAACCCAAGATTCACCCAACCCTCCCAAAACCGTTCGATCCTGCAAATCCCAAAGGGCCA
>SZWC01009500.1:85599-103441 GCA_023375785.1 Penium margaritaceum
TAAAAGAAAAGTGCTGGATATGGGACAGGAAATCTTATGTTCGTACACATTTTAGTCATTTTGGGAAAACCGTGGGTATGGAGATGAAGTCCCTTAGCTTAACACATGCATTGGCTTGAGATTAAAAAACATTTTTGAGGGCATTTGCATTACGTACCAGATGTACACGAGTCCCTAAACTCTCTGAGTTGGCATTTCAGTCACTACACAATTAGCCCACCGTGCGTCGAGACCATGATTTTTGCTCTGGTCGTCAAGGGAAATCCGGCCACCTCCCATTGTTTTATAGCAATTCCTTTTTGCATGCTTTGAACACTATGAGCACTTTGGAGAAACATCGACAGAAGTTTCACAACCTCTTGGTTGAACTTTTGACGCATTGAGATACATCGAGATTTCTGAAGATGCATCTCGCATCTTCACCATTGATCTTCAAAGCCCCCTGATTCCTCTACGGAGCTTCTCAATCCAACCACTCACGGTGCAACTCCACACGACTTGACCAACAATCAACCCAACCACAACGACTGCGCCTCGTTCTTAACTCGTCACGTGTATGTATGTGTTTGGTCATCTTGTCACTCGTCATCCAAGTAAACTTACTGCTAACTACAAACTTGTCAAGTGTTTCAAATACTCAAATCGCGTTCTACCTCGAAACACATTCCTGTTCACCATCCACTCTCCGTTTGGCATAACAATTGGTATAAAAGCGTAGCAATGCTTGAGAGGCAGCTCACTACTTTACTCATATAGAGGACTACCTTGAACAAGTCAAAAGAACATCTCACACGTCAATGATTCGCAGACTTTGTGACTTTGGCGTGAAGCGAGCAAGCGCACCCAAAAACCAGCAGCGGGTATTTGGCGAAGACTTTGGTAAACTGAGGAGCAGAATGTGACTATGCACGCAAACCCTGAGATGACGTTTAATTGTGGCATGGCAGGCTATGTGGCAGCTGGGTCGGTCCTGACGGCTTCAACGGCCAATCCGGCCACGGATCCGACGGAAGTAAAACAATTGCCCCTATCGACAACCTCAAGGTCCGCAAGAGGAACGATAGGTGGCATGAGATGACAAGAACGGACCAACAACGAACTGGAGAACCGTATCTTTACGCTCGAGGGAATTAACATCCATCTACTCCAACAACTCAACATTGCNTGCCGTAGCTACGCTTCTGCGTGGCAATGCATTGAGTTGGTGGTCTGACCTAAAGGCCATCCAGCAGTAGCAAGAGACTGGCTGGGCCACATCGACAGCCAATGGCACTCGTCTCGCATCGTCAACCGTAGGCATTTTATCCTTGGAGTATATCAATCCACAATGGCAAGACACGCCAATGGCACAAACCGAATGGAGAAAGTTTTTGCACGCGACGCTTGCACGCTTTGGATGGCAAAATGAGAAGTGTGGCACTCGGTGCAAATTCCGATGCCTCCATTAGCAGCCCAACATGGCAGAGTACACACAACATCATCACTTGTACAGACATCATCCCTAGCAAACTCTGTTTAAGCTGTAACAATGGCCTCAAACAAGACATTCGGCAAGCGACCACCATCTTCGTCTTCCATAACGACTTACCATGGATGATCGCAATAGCATAAAGGATCAATAGCTCGGACTGCAACGCTCGAATCTAAGAATCCTATGGCTGGTGACTTGCCACTCACAATTATAGTGTAAACAAAAAAGCCACTCGGGGAACTGCTCGACTCCGACAAAAGTGGACGCCGTTGATAAAAAAGACACGCTCACCTGCAACAACTGCGGAAAAATCAGGCATACCGCTTGAAACTACCAAAGAAATAATTAGGCCAAAAGGGGGGGAGGATTTGCAGAAAAACAAGTTGTGAAACATCAAAGGGCTGGAGTGAAAGGCGCAACTCTTGCCCATCAACGAGGGGTGCCAGGATGACCAACCGGCGATACTGCTAAAAGTGCAATTCCAAGGTTGCAAGAGTCGTAAAACGGTACCAAAACTTTTGGATGGAGGGGCCTCTCATGGTTTTGTAAGTAATGGCATGATTCAAGATCTGGGTTTACAGACCAAACTAGGGGTGTTTGACGGAAAAGCCGTTGACAGGAGATTGCAAGTACGGAGACGTCGAGAACTATGACGACTGCATATGGGAGACTTTTCGGACGTAACACTTTGGAGGTTGTGTCCATCGTGTGACCAAAAAATCATCCTCTACCAACACAACCTGCAGATTTCCTGGAATTGTGGAGCCTTCTACGTGGAAGTCAATGGTGCCAAAAAACGACTCCACACGTGGGGCAAAACATGACAGTAGAGGAAACCCCAGCGACCGAGAAGCGACGACCTGTGTAGCCAGCACCGCTCAATGTGGCCAAGTAATTCATACAACAAAGGGTTCGCACTTAAATCATGCACCTTGAGCCGGTAAAGGTAGTGAAAGTGGCAGCAGCCGACTCATCGGCCTCATCAACCTCATCAGCATCATCGGACCTATCAGAATCAACAAGTTTTGTGATGGTTCCCAAGAGATTCACACATCTCATCTAGAAATTTGCAGACGTCTTCCATGACAAACTCCGAAAAACCTTGCCACCTCATTGTGACATTGACCATCCCATCGAACTGAAACCGGGCAGCCGACCAACAATGTGAAGAGCCTAACAGAGGAGCAACCACGAGCTGACCAAGCTAAAAAGGAAACTCAGCAAGATGCTCAGTGAGGGGATCATCCGCCAATCCACACCACCATACACAGCACCAGTACTATTCGTAAAGATGAAAAATGGAAAAATGTGGATGTGATTGGACTACCAGGCCTTGAACGACAGTACCATTGAGAGCAACTACCCTCTCCACTGTGCCGATGAAATTTTTGACCAACTCCGAGGAGCTCGAATCTTCACTAAAATTGACCTACCAATAGTAATCACCAAATCCGCGTGCCAGACGCCGACATAGAAAAGACGGTATTCTGAACACGCTACATGCAGTTGGAGTTCACGGTCGTGCCGTTTGGACTCGCGAATGCCCCAACAACTTAATTGGCCACAATGAACAAAAGTTTCTACCCATGTGTCGACGATTTCTTTGTGGCACGCCACGACAAGATTCTGGTGTATAGCAGTATCTGAGAGGAGCATAGTTGACATGTTAAAAGAGTTCTCAAAGTCTTAACAAATATAGAAACTCTTTGGAAAACTCTTGAATATGACTTTGGTCACTGTTTAATATAGTTTTGGGTGACTTCATCAGTTGAGGACTAATCACCATGGACCCCAAAAAAGTGGTAGCCGTTGCTGATTGGCCCACACCGACCAACGTCCAAGACATCCAAGTATTCCTCGGCTTGTGCAATTGCTACCAACATTCCGTTCAGGATTATGCCAGAGTGTTAGCACCTCTCTCCGACGTCGAGGTGCGGTGGGGAGACAGTGAACAAGAAGCGTTCACGACTTTGCGGAACGCTCTGACCTTGGTGCCAACCCTACAGTTGGCCGATCCAACGATCAAATACATTATGGCTAGGGACGCTTCCGACCGTGTCGTTGAAGCAGTTATCTTACAAGATCATGGCAACGGAGAGAAATTGGTCATGTACATGTCGTGAAAGTTGCAAGGACCAGAACTCAACTACAGTGTACACAAGAAGGAGATTCCAATGGTCTTACACGCATTTAAGATGTGGTGGTGCTATCTTGAATGCCGTCATTGAGTTGTACGCACCAAAAATCACGCACTGAGATATTTCAATATACTTCCAAACCTCAATCGACGTTAAACCTGATGGCAGTAGTTTCTGGAATCCAGGTTTGACTACAATGTTAAGTTTTACTTCGGCAAAACCAACCCATCAGATGCCCTCAACCATTGACCAGAATAAATGGTCAAGGCAACGACACTTCAACTGCAACAAGATCCGTATCTTGAGTAGTTATTTACAGGAGGCTAGAAAAAGCATGGCGGGTATGACAAGTCTAAGTTCTGGCACGATGCACCCTGTTGGCAATGAGTTTTTACTCCTCATGTGGTCGTACCCCCAAAACGGCAAAGTCCACCGCATGCTGCTTGAATAACATCGCGACACCGTTCAAGGTGGAAATTTTGAAGATGAAAACACTTTAAAGAAGCTGGCAAAGAAGTACTGGGAGGACATGGTGCAAACTGACGTGGCCAACTTCTGCGAATTGTGTGATACGTGTGAGGGACAAAGATCCCCTCGTACGCAGCCGCCCAGACTTCTGCAACCGCTTTCCATCCCAACAGAACTGTGGACCGACATCTCCATGGATTTCGTCCCTGGACGTACGGTCACACTCGAGGAATATGACGCAATCCTCGCGGTTGTCGGCAGGTTTTCCAAAGTGTCCCATTTCATCCCGAAGACGACCACCGTCATCGCCAAAGACACAACACGGCTGTGGCCAAAAAACATCACACGGTTACACGACGTGTTGAGAACCATCACAAGCAACAGAGACGGCTGATTCACCAGCCTATCATGGCACAAACTGATGACTCTCTACAGCAGTCGGATCCATTTTCTTGGGCATTCCATCCTCAAACCGACGGCCAAGCCAAGTGGACCAAAAGTACTCCCGACCGACCTCTCAGAAAATTATGCAAGCCACACGGGATAGACCAGGAAACAAAACCCCAGTTGTCGAACTCGCATACAACTCGTTGCCATCCACCTCAACAGATACACCTATGTTCGATGTGGTGTGTGGCAAACTTCTCGCCACACCAGCCGGAGTTCACTGCCAAATCAACATTCACACCGTCGACATCCAACACGGCAATTTCTCCACCATCGAGGATGAAACACGGAAAAAGCTCACAGAGACACAAGTGGGGATAGAGTGAGCAGCCGATCGACATCGTGTCGATGATGTGTTTGCCGCTGGCAACAACCTCAATTTGGCAACCATCAAACTCCACAGAGCCGGTTGTTTGAAAATCGAACCTCAATGGTTGGGATTGTTTGAGATCATTAACCCAGTAGTTGCACGACTCAAACTCCCCAACACCATGCAAGCTCGTCCGGTGGTCCACATCAACAGGCTGAAGAGGGATGTGCCAACCTTCTTGTACAAGTGGACGAGGAAATCGAGGACATCATTAAGGATATCTTCCACCATCAACGATGTGGCAAGGCGACGGAATATGTTTTAAACTGGCATAGCTATGACACCCGCGCACAACAGTTGTGAGCCCTATCAGAACCTCGGCAACGTTCATCATCTAATCGACGGGTATTATCGTCGTCACCGGGCTACATCTCCACGTGCCTTGAGACATCACGGCTAAATGAGGGAGAAGTGATACGTACCAATCGTACACAACTCCCTCAACTCTCCGAGCTGATGTTTCTTTCATTACACAAATAGTCCACCAAGCGTCAAGACCTCAAATTTTGCTCCGATGGTCAAGGGTAATTCGGCCACCTCCTCTCGCCCTCGAGCAACTCTCACAAAATGACAACGACTACTTTGAAGACAAATCAACAAAAGTGCCACGACCTCTCTGTTGACTTCTCAATGCATCAGCTCTTATGGAGATTTACAAAGATGCATCTCGCATTTTCGCTACCGACCTTCAAAGTCCCCCGATTTCTCGGCAAAGCTTCTCGATCCGACCACTCACGTCGCAACTCCACACGCGTCACTCGACGATCCACCCGACGACCCCGACTACGTCCCCTTGTGTAACTAGACACTAGAGCATATGTGTTCGGCCATTTTGACACTTACCATACTATCGGCCATATTCATTCAATTCTTTTTATGGTTTTGGTGGCATTCATATTCACCCAAAATGGGTTGTGTTTTAGTTGTTATTGGGACCGCCTGAGGACACTATATGGGCATATTGTGGTTTTCATATTTGTCCACTATGCTCAGTGTAGTGTACAAAGTTGTGCTTTCCTACTTTGGGCGTTTGAAGTTGTGAGTTCAAAGAACGAGACCGGCAGCCTCAGACAAACGTCGGATCGACGGCACGTCTGATGTGTCACCATACAAAATGACGCGCGAGCGAACCCGGATGTGATCTCGGCCAAAACCTATGTGTTACAATGTTTGCCTCTATAACAACATTGAGCGAAAAATGTCTCTCACTGCCACAGTTATAAGAAAACTTTGCCCATAGCACGGTTATTTTTACAAGCACGGGGGCGAACAAAAGTAAATAGTTTGAAATAATATGGCCAACAGTACGGTTTAATCGAAGTACATTCACCGCTAATTACATACTGCTGAAGTGTTCCAAATTCTCAAAATGTCATCCGCCTCATAGCATCCATACATACCACGACATCCATTTATACGTGGTCACAACCCATGCTTCGTTTGGCATTGCTTTCTACATGGTGCAGTTGCCTCGTACATATTGTTCTTGCAACTAACTTAAAGAGCACCAACAGTTTGCAAAAAGAGAATGCTAGGGCTACTTTGGCAAAAAAACACTTCAATGTCAACCAAATGCATAAGATATGTCTGACAGCTACTGAAAAAAGCTAATCATCCGGAAATCCACCGTGGGGAAAGTGTGTGCTACGAAAAGTACATTACTCCACATACCAACTTCCCAAACCCGCGAAAGGAACATAAAAGCATTGAAACATGACCACGTTCTTGGGTCGCATATGATATTATGGCAGATGACATCGACAGAAGACCACACATTGACGCGCTTCTACTTTGACTTCGATGTATTCTTGTTTTGGTCATCCACTGGTCAAGTGCATGGTTATTGCAGTGAACTTTCCAATAAGCGAGCGTTGATATTTTCCTCTATCGACCAGGATGCACCCCGTACAGAATTCGGGTTCACGGATTGGGGTTTAATCCGTGGAAACCGTTGTTGAACCGATGTGTGCTTACATGATCAAGTGACCAAAGTTCAACATAAGATCCATGTTCGTGCACAACCCATTGTACATGAGTGTGGCGGTGCACCATTGTCGTCGTCGTGTCCTCGTCCAATGCTACGTCTGGCGTGCCTTGCCACCTATTGCAACTTAGACGCACTTGAAGACCATGAGAAACATATCTCTTTCGTGTGTTTTTCTGTTCAACCCTAACGGTTTGAAATGTCCGCCATTGTGCAAGTGGAGCCCCATGTGATACATAAAAGATGGACGTCGACATCTATTCCCACGCCATACCCATTACATATCCAACTCGAGAACATGGATACCGAGGGCGATAAGAATGTGGTTCTGAATGGGCTTCACCGATGGGGCCAAGTTGGTCTGTGGGGGTAGATCAAACATTGCGTACATCTGCCATGTTGCATTTGCGGGAAGCCGTCTATGTGTGGGCCACCATAAGCCAGATCTTGATGATTGGGTTTTGCGGAATGGGATGCCATCATGGACATCCACCCATCCTGAACCGGAGATCATGGTTTGGATCTTGGGCAAGCGCATGCCCATTCCACATCCTCATAACAGTCTATATGTGTAGAAGACCTAGCCCTAAGTGTAGGAATACCGTACTGTCACCCAAATTCGTCCCTTTTTTCATTTCGTTTTTAGTGCCATCTATATTCTCCTATATCTGGTTTTTTTTTTAATTGTTTAGGCGAGGAAGTGGGTGGGTAGACCAGTAATTCCCTGATATTCATATTCGTCCACTGTTCGACTCCCCCTCGTAGCAGAGCTGACCACGGTCACCGCGAGGCCCTTCAAATGTCCAAGTTTGGATGTTCGAGCATCCTTCTTTGTTCAGCCGTACGATGCTATCGACGGCCAGCCGTGACTCGCGCACTCTTGGCTGTGCATTNTTTAGTGCCATCTATATTCTCCTATATCTGGTTTTTTTTTAATTGTTTAGGCGAGGAAGTGGGTGGGTAGACCAGTAATTCCCTGATATTCATATTCGTCCACTGTTCGACTCCCCCTCGTAGCAGAGCTGACCACGGTCACCGCGAGGCCCTTCAAATGTCCAAGTTTGGATGTTCGAGCATCCTTCTTTGTTCAGCCGTACGATGCTATCGACGGCCAACCGTGACTCGCGCACTCTTGGTTGTGCATTATCGCACTGCATGGAGCCACACGCAGAAGCGGAGTCGCGATGCTGTTGAGAAGCTGCATGAAGTTTCACTCCTCAACCAACCGGAGGATGTCACGCACCGTAGCTCGATTTTGCCCCTGCCTTGCCACTTTAACTTTTTTCCCAAATGTGCTTGTGTGCCTCCCTTTACTTGAACCCGACTAATGTTTTTCCAAGTGCCTCCTTTACTTTTGCAAAAAACATGGTGGCTGGAATAATTATTTACGTGACACAGTGGACGGAATTATGTTTTTGAAGGAATGATTTTAAGGACAAGTATTTTGGCGTGGAAGAAATTTTTATGTGACACACATGGGCGAACTAAAATAATAATTTTGCACGAATATGGGTGACAGTACGGTATGTGGGTATGTGACATATTCATTCCTAAAATTAGTTATGAGGTGTCCACAACATCCCATTTCCTTATGTGACACGTGAGTCTGGGTATGTTTACAATGCATTCCTCAAATGATGTGTGTTGTATCAATTATGTCTGCTAGATTCTCACCTTTGAAGAAGTGTGTAGATGTAGTGTATCTTCCCAAAATAATGTACGATACGTCCACAATAATCCATTTCAACAGTTTCACCCCAGGTGTGCCGTAGGCTATGCCTACCACCATGGTATTAGCATCTCGAATTGCAAAAATAATTGACATGTACACCTTGTCTGTTACATACTTTCATCGTGTGTTTCACTAGGTTGGTTGTTGTATTTCAAAGTACATGTTCAAGTGTAGGTACTTTGGAACACGTCACTAAAGTGCATGGGGTCGCGTACTTAACTTTCATGCTACTATACTCTTGTGTTATATGTGACAATGTCACCCATATGTCAACCTCATTGTCCAACTTTAACGACTATTGTTTTTTTCTTTGAGTTCATAGAGTTACATAAACTTATGCAAGTTACGTGTCATAAAGGGAGCATGTAGAAACCAACATTGAATTCATTGAGTCTAATTAAACAAAGGTATTAGATCACATGTACTAATGCACACTTCAATGTACACAGGTGAGCCATGCACAAAACATATGACTTCACATGCAGGACACTCTGCCCCTTCACTGAGCTCCTCACATGCATCATGAAACACTTCTCCAAAGGGAAACACACACATGCCCGTGCATGGGTTGGCCACGTGAAATCCGTCTTCTTCTCTGTCTCTGTCCCCTAGGTTGAGATTTCCCATCTTAAGACATATGACCTCTCCATTGGCACCAATGGTATCATGGGCGATGTGTGATTTTACCCTTTGCCAATGCAATCTTTACCTTGGTTACCGCTTTACCACGGTCATCATGCGCACATAGACCTGCCTCATCTGCACACATTACACAAACAAAACAAGCGATGGTTCAAACTGGGAAGTAAACATACAGGTGACAAGGGACACGTGAAAAGTAGTGGACACACGCATCACCGATGGTTGTACACACTTGCTTTTACGCATCCTCTTGCGTCAAAGTGGCTCCTCATCCCTGGAGGAGTCCAACAAGAAGGAGACGTCTGTAGACTCCAACTCGTCAATCTCAATTGTCGCGTAGTCGAAGGCCTAGCCCGCCTCTGACCACTATGAGGAGAGTGAGCCATCTTCTTTAGTGTTATGTATCTCTACTTGTCGAGCCCCAAGGTCATCAACTTGGGGGGAGAACATGGTTTCTGCTGCATCACCTATACCCATGGTCACTACTTCCGTTGCATCATGTGTAGTAGCAATTCCAGTCATAGCATCACCTGCTGTAGCAGTTTGTCCTAAAGCATGACCTAGTGCATCAATTCCTACCGATCATGACCTCCTGTTATTGCTACTAAAGCCACTCCCTGCCCTTCTACAACAAGCTCAATCTCAAGACCTGAATTAGCTCCTTTGCCACGTCCTCCTGCTGTTTTTTGGCGCCCACGACAGCCATCACCGTGCACTCCTCATCCTCCTGCGAGTTGCATCGCACAAGCTTCTGCAATGTTGGCTGGTGAGAGGGCTGGTGGATTTGTGCACCGTTTAGACGCATGCCAAGCTAGCCCATAGTGGCTGCAGATGCGGTCACACTTCTGATGCTCATAGCTGTCCTTGCACATGGACTTTGGCCTTCCAGCTCTCTGCTTCTTTCCTGGTGATCCCCATCTTTCTTATCATACTACATCTCGAGTGGATTGACTCCAGGCATGGGGTGGCGGTAGGTTCTCTTTCACTCCATCTTCGTGAGGTGCATGTCCATGTACATCTCCAGGTTCACTCCACCATCAAGGAGAACACTGATGGCATGTTGGCCTGGACTGCCATACTCGGCCCACTGGACGAAGGTGCACTTCTTCCCGTTGCTGTCCANTCCTTGCACATGGACTTTGGCCTTCCAGCTCTCTGCTTCTTGCCTGGTGATCCCCATCTTTCTTATCATACTACATCTCGAGTGGATTGACTCCAGGCATGGGGTGGCGGTAGGTTCTCTTTCACTCCATCTTCGTGAGGTGCATGTCCATGTACATCTCCAGGTTCACTCCACCATCAAGGAGAACACTGATGGCATATTGACCCGAACTGCCATACTCGACGCACTGGACGTGGGTGCACTTCTTCTCGTTGCTATCCACCTCAAGCCTGGACAGGTTCTTTGGGCCTGTCATGGTCCCATAGAGTGGTCCCACGAGGATTTTGTTGTACTTTTTGTGTGTGCTGTGTATAAGTCTTCATCCTACCATCGATGAGCGGGGCGAGCGTGGTCTCACAGTCATTTGTAACATTTCATCAACCTGCAAACAACTTCTGCACCGACACATACAGCTACGCAAAGTAGTGGACGGGGTAGAGATGGCATAGGTCCATGGTGCGTGTGTCCGACAACTCTGTTGCGTTGCTCATTGTGCACCCGCCATGTGCCAGTGGGATGTATATCCTGCTCCCGTTGTCCAAAGGGATTCTCGGCTCTCCACCGTCGCCAAAGACGTACTTTGTACCCTGATTGGATGTCCTTGAAAGCTTGTTTTGGACACGCTTGACCTCTCTGGTGGTAAAGGCATGCACTAGGGTCCAAAGGAGATCAGCGGCTATCCTACTCGCCTTGGACTTGACGTTCTCGTGGATGTGTTGTGCACAACAACAATCTTGTTGATGTATGTTGCACCAGGCAGCGCACGGACCACAACTACAAGGAGCCCTCGAGCACGGTTAGAGATGATGGTAGTGCCTCGATCTCATGCCGTGGAGTACGTTTGTGACAACCACTAGATGACCCACCTCCAGTTGTCGTGGTCTTCCTGGCCATAGAGAGTCCACGCCATGGGAACAATGTGCTTGTTGGCGTCCGAGTACTTGGCAATGAGGACTTGTTTGAAGCCGTTTTACAAAAAGGTAGAGTCCACAGTGACTAGACGTCGGACACGACTCCAACCCTCCCGATAAGCCCCGGATGCGATGAAGGCATGTGTGTATAGGTCGGTCTTGTCCTGCTCCACGTACGCTACAATCCGGGGGTCCATACTATGCAACTGCAATGCATACAGTGCATGTTTAGCCATTACTTCATAAACGGGGATTCGGAATGAAACACATATGCAAAGTACAATGACTAAGCAACAATACAAACCTCTACGGTGTAGGTTGGGAAGAGAGACCGAAAGAGCGTATTCTCTCCCATCAAGTTTTGCTGCGTCACCCTTTGGCTTAGTAGACGACCGCGTAATCCACCCTCTCATCCGTGCGGGCCTCGACAATGTGCTGCTGCAACTTGGTATCGGGTGAAGGCTCATTCTTGGCCGTTTTCTTGTTGTGGCGCAGCACCCATGCAGAACGGCAATCCTGATCCCCCTTCTTCGTGTCCGGAGAGCACTTGTGGTCATTATCATACTTGATCACATAACTGTTGCCGTGCTTGCACTGGTAGCGCGCTTTCAGCAGCCATGCATAGCTCAGTGTCTTGCACTGACCGTAGTGGACTTCTAGTCTTATTGGCGCACTATGGATACTAGAGAGCGGCATGCTGCTGTCAACGTCAAAATCTTGGACAGTTTCACGACAAGCAACCATGTTGCAGAAGGCACGGCCAACTGGGAAATCTTGTGTGTTGCTTTGCGCTTGTGAGCGCAAGGAGTAGGAGCGGCTTGTAGGTCCTTGCGAGTTTTCTACGACGGAGTCGTGGAGTCTCCTCGTATATCCTGCACAAAACAAACGTATTGTAACGATAGAGAGATGAGTGTAAAATGTTGACAAGAACATACAAAGTGTGGTGGCAAGCGGACATCGTACTTTGAAACAGCGGGAGGTCCAACCTCGTCTGGAGCGACGCCATACCTACAAAGTTAGTGGGTTAAACCCACCCACACGGTATACATGAGATGGAAGGTCGCGCCGACTACCACGAATTCGCATCGTACGCTCTTCAACACGGTTGGGAGAGCTTGGGGTCGTGCAGTCCACAACACTGACGCGACAGTTGTACTCGTGCTCTTTCCAGTTGGTGAAGAGTAATGGTGATTTGGGGTGGTAACAGGAGACCAAGTCCTTGTCCGGGTAGTCGGCTCAAGTGGCATAAAGGATGACGGCCATATTGGCCAGAAGTGGGTACAACAACGTATCCCATGCATCACAATATGCAGCCCATCCACAACGTGCACTTGGCAATCCCACATGTTAGCGTGAGCAGGAGAGTCGTCATTGAGATAGAGGCCTTTGCGACGAAGTAGTAACACCGGGATGACATGATGACTACACATGAACAATGGCTCAACGGTCACGACCCGAACAGACGACGCGAGAGAACGTCCACATTGCATGTCGGTTGCCCAACTGACCGTGAGAAAAGCCGTCGCTAACCATGCAAACGAGGGCATGGAAAAGATGTTAATCCAATGCACCAGGTCCGGAACACCGACAAGGGTAGGCACATCAACGTCGATAAGGCAACGCTGACAGGAGGTTGCATGCTCCTGAAACATTCATGAGGTGGCACCATTTGCATGCGGGTAAGAGTAGGCAGCATCCATCTGGCAAACTATCGCGTGAGTGAGACATGCGACGGTTAGACTCCGTTCGGACTTTGTCGACATTGACACGCGAGCATGCTGTTTTGTGTTTGATAAAGAGGAAGTTTCCTGACAGTTTATACATGAGTACGATGTCATGTTTAGCCTGGTCGTCCAAATTTCAAACCCCCTCGTGAAGCGACCCAGGAAAGTAGGTGTCAAGTGTACCTTTATGCAGATGGATGTTATGTCTGAACTCGTGCTTTATGTCAAGTGACTTTCACGGATGTTTAGTCTGGGTTCAAAGCATGTCTTGTAGAAACGGTGACTGAAACCAATAAAACAAAGATATAGAAGACTAAGACACCCAAATTTTCAAAGTGATTGATCCACGACCAGTTCATCACGAATTTATTTGAAAAAGTAGGGACGGCACGCATGATCTGAGGCGCGTAGGGAAATGTGGGTAAAATATTTATTTTCTTTCTAAAGGGAGCACCGTGTTTATTTTTTTGTGAAAACGAGTACGTCAAAAAGTAAAGGTCCAAAAGAGTGGGTATAGCGGAACTAGGCCGGTGTCTGTATGCTCTGCCTCTTTATTCCAATAAGTGGATACGAGTTTTTTGTCCCGCGGTGGAGTTTCTTCAGCTTTGCACGCGTTTGGACGACCTCGCTATTCGAGCAAGCAATTGCAGGGCGACATTGACAGGGCGATTGCCGCCGGCTCCTGCAACTGTTTTCGGGGCTGTGCGCAAGCTGCCCATCGAGCTGACAACTCGCAGCCAGCTTCGAGAACATGAAGCAACGGGTTCGCAGCTGTCGCAGTCTAGATTTTCGTGCATGAACATAAACCCTCTCGAAATCGGGATGGCTCACCTGCCAAGATTTCCTTCGCTTTGTGCTTCCGCTGCCTGGTTTGACATATCTGGTCGTGTTTGGGAATGCTACAATAAGTTGACCGAGTAGTGTCTAAAATGTAAAATTTCGGACATCACTCGGACTCAGACGAATAGGTTTTTCCCCATCTCTCGGCGATGATGTTTCCGGACAGAGCAGTGACCTATCCGTCCGAAACTGCATTAAAGTGATTGCCCCTCCGACTAACTCTCAACGATCGACGGTCAGATCGGCCAAACTGGATGAGATTAGACAGTTTGGGTATCAAATTTAGGCCTCGACCGATTAATTGAACGGCCGGATCTGGTGCCCAAAAGTTGAATCCTCACCGTGTATTATTCGCTTGTAGCATAAAATTGGATTGGGAACTTTTGAAATGGATATCACTGTCGAACCAGCCGTTCAGTTATCCTCCGCCAGTAATAGATCATTCCATTTCAGTTTTCAATTCCTCATTCGGACAACTCAGTGATGCGAATCTAAACACGGTCATCATGTTGTATTTGGACTCTCCAGAAGCCTACTTTCACTTGTGCAGGGGTCGTTTATGAGAAGGCACGCGAATCAGTGAAGAGGCCTGCTCCGACCCCCGTGACGACAGAGGGGTACCAAGCTGTCAAATGTCATGTGACAGTTAAGCTTTCTCGTTGAGCGACGTCTCAAGTATCAGTCCTTCCGCATTGAGTTCGATATACAAACAATGGTTGATAAAAGGAACAAGATCTTTCATTCCGTCTTGGACATACAACACGTGTTTGGCCTGTCGCTACCTCACCTTAAAACACACTGTTGCCCGAGGGGAGTGATGTCGTGACACGGCTGTGTGGAGATTTGGCTTGTTGGAAACGGATCTAGCGCAGGCTGTCTCGATAGGTCTTGTCATTTCTGGATGAGAACGGTCACTACTGGGGACTGTAATTCCTACACATAGAAGTAAAATGCATTACCCTCTACCTGCAATGAGCAATGAGCATCAATGCCGCTTGCTTTTCCATGCGTAGACACTAGGTATCCGCTTGTGCTGTTTCGGAATATATTTGTCTATTTCATGAGCTGCTCCCTTCTTTGACTGCGCTCGGGCCACTTTTCCGCGATCTTGCCCTAATCGCAGATGCAGACCGTGGACGATAGAACACGAATCGGAATCTCCTGTCAACCGAGCGATTGTCGTGAACACTTTTGCCGCGTGGCCCTGCCGGAAAACTTTCCGGTGGAAACGAACCTCCTCATATGCAACCCGAGACGTCAAGATGAATCGCTCTCTCGCACTCTCCTCCTCGTCCTCGTCTTCTGGGTTTCACTCCTTTTCCAGAAGAGTCACTTAGTGGCCGTCTTCTGGAAGTGGAGGCGCTTGTTGTCCTGTGGCGGACAATCCGTCTCTGGGTCGGCCTCGGCCTACCGGTGCACGTCGTCCGCATCCTATGGTTCCTCCGTGGATTAGGGGAACAATTAGCTGGCACGGATCTGGGCTGTGCTTAAATGAACGACGACGGTTTCATTGGCTTAAGCCGGCGAACGATCTAACATCCTACGTCATCGCTTTACAGTCGACTTGCATGGGCCGGCGTCATCTGTTTCTGTTTCCAGAAACTAGACAGATTTCTAACAAGGCAGGCTGGATCGAGGGTCGCGTATGGCGAAAAGAAGAGGGTTCGGATGTACAGTACGGCTGGTAATAGTCTGAATAAGCGATCACGACGATTTCTCTACGATTGTCCGCGACGATTCTTTCGGAGCTCGTCTCAAAGCTTGCTTTGCTTGCTTGCGGGTGGCCCAGTCCAGAGAGGGAGAGGCAGCAGTCGCGAGAGGCTTACTAGCTACTGCCTTCTCTGTTCAGCGATGCAGCAGGCGATGCTGCCTCGTCTCACCAATGGAGACCACCATTTGTTCGCTCCGATTCCTAAAACCAACGGTAGACCAATCCATATTCGCGCTACCTTTAGCCACGTCTTGAATAGCCATAGGCAAAGGTGAGCGATAACTGCGGACGGTCTGCGGATAGATGGTCCAGCAGGAACATGTTTCTGGCTATGGAAAAAGGCATTATTTTGGCCGTTCCCAGCCTGTGGTGTTCGATTCGTGATTAGGGTGATGGCTGCCTCAAGATCCGAACCGCCGCTACAGCTGTCGCTACATGCTCATAAATTCAATATGGACGGTTGAACCTCTCAATGGCGCGGTAGTTTTCACGAGGACTTTCGAACTCTTGCGTGAGGCCTGATGGCAAATGACTGAGTTGTGGAGGCCGTGCTCCTTTTGATTACGTCTTCTTACAGAGAACGCTACCGAGCAGCTTGTATCATTACCCACAAGCAAAATGGAGAAAGGAAGCCCTAGCCCCCTGACCACCGGCCCCCTTCCCCCCCGTCCGCCCGCAGGGGCCGGAGCTGGACTGTGGCCGCTGCTCGGAATTGTGGGTGCCGCCGGACGACTGATCCGCCTATCGCCTCTCTCAGTGAGGAGAACGTTAGGTTGTGGCTGAAAGTCCTCTCAGACGAAAACCCTGGAATCTGTCGAGCCTCCTGCCGTGTCAAGTTGCTTAGTGAAAACCATGCAAGCCTGAAGGCTCGCGGAGTTAACCGCCGGGCACGGCCCCGGCAGGACGGACTACCGCCTGAGGCCGCTGTGCCCACCATTTCCGAGGCAGTGACCGCGGCCAAAAGCGCAGACAGCGGCCACTTGTGGGATTTTTTTAGAATGCGAGCCTCTCGTTTTCGTTCCTCCAACGCAGCTCCTGGCAAGGAACGAAGTTTTGCACCCGGCTCATTTTCTCTTCCGACTGAAATCCAGCAACTGACTTGCTGACGGGTTTTCTATCAAACCCACTCGTGGGGTTAGCGTCAGTGGCCGCTGCTTCAACAGGCGGCAGTGCATTTGCTCTCCTTACCCTCCAGAAAGAAGAAGAAGCAGCAGCAGCAGTAGCAGCAGAAAGAGCACCAGGATCACCAGAAGCAGCAGCAGCAGCGGCGGCGGCAACTGCCGAACAGCATGAGCCGAAGCAACCTTGGTAAAAGCTGCATCGGCGCAGATATCTAAGTGATTCCCAGAACCAGCGTTTGCAGCGGCCCCTTCCGCTTCCAAGTCACGGGGCGAAGATGGAGGACAGAAGTGGAAATTGCCCCGCCTTCTCCCCGTGGCACGACGTGGCCCTCCACTCAGACTGCGCAAACCTGAACATTGTCTGCGTGACGCCCCGGATCGCAATCCCCTCTCCTTGGGGCGCTTCGGGAGGCGATGCGTGCAACTATTGTTTTCTGCCCCAGACGGTGTCCAGCTGGCAGTCTTCGCGCCTCGGATCGCCTGAGAAATCCCCGGCGCCAGAATCCCAGTTCCGTCCTCTAGCGGTGATCGAAATCGGCGCACCAAACAGGAGTCCAGGGGACGTGTACGCTGTGCGGCCCCTTGCAGCCATCGCAGTGCCCGAGCGCCTACCATCCGGAAAGCCAGGTGAACAGGCCCTCCCCTCGCCCAGGGGCAGAGGGCAGCAGCAGCAGCAGCAGCAGCAGCCGCAGCTGCACTGGAAGGTGGTGGCAATATCCGCCGGCCACCCTTTGGCCCTCTCCTCCTCCTCCTCTCTCCCCCCTTCTTCCTTCCCTTGTCCATCCTCACCGACGTCTCTGTCCACACCGCCTGGGCAGAGGCTGTTTGAGGCGACCAGCTGGCAGGACCTTCGGAGGGACGTGAGAGACATTCTGACGGCCGCTTATGGCTGGCTGTGCAACACAGCAGCACAGAGCATCGGCAGCAAGTCGCCCTTTGGTGAGTGAGAAAACTATTTTCCTGCAGCTTGCATGCGGGTTCCTCACGCTGTGTGGCGCACTATTCATTTGTAGCTTGTTGCCACTCTTGCCGGTACTCTTTCTGCTGATCTTGCTTCTGCTCTCCCCCTCCCTCCTCCTCTTTGGCGTCCTCCAACTCCTCCTCCTTGCCCTCCTCCCGCC
>SZWC01009501.1:0-34205 GCA_023375785.1 Penium margaritaceum
CTCTCTCTCTCTCTCTCTCTCTCTCTCTCTCTCTCTCTCTCTCTCTCTCTCTCTCTCTCTCTCTCTCTCTCTCTCTCTCTCTCTCTCTCTCTCTCTCTCTCTCTCTCTCCCTCTCTTTCTCTCTTTCCATCTCTCCCCCTCTCTTTATCGCAATCTCTATCTCAATTAAAAAACCTAGAAGATACATGAAAGTTAAAATGAATGATTGCACATTCTTCAGGATCTTGTTAGCTGATGTCGGGTTGTTTTTAGAGGAGACAGAACTCAACTTACTTAACAACCTACACCTACATATACATTTTTGTAGCTGTTTGCTTACTACTGTCCCCGCTGTTTTCTAGCGAGCCAACCTAATCACAGACTGTTCTGAACTTGAAGTTGGCCCACACACGTCAGTGACGGTCGGCAAGATTATCGGACGTCGCTGGTTCTCGTCGGCGGTTCTCGTCCACCTTAAGTCCTTAGGACCCCCCCTACTGCGAGGCAAAGTGTATATGGGCCAGTGCGCTTGATTTACGAAGAAAAGTGCACTTATCATACACTGAGTGCGTGATTCTTTGCATACAATGTTTCTGTCATTTGGGATCTTTTCTTCATGCGTTTGTGTAGGTTCCAACGATTAAAGGAACATACCATTAATGACGGTCAGCATGCGGTAAACCAAGAACGTCAAGGACTGCAACTGTTCCTCGCAATCCTTGACTGTCACTTTCAATGAATTCCTGTTTTGATTAGTCTTCAAGCTTGAAGCCAACATTAACTTTGACGACCGCAACAGCCACAATTCCGGCTCGACATCTTAACGCAGTAATCGAGTGACGATGGATATCTGCCGATGGTACAACCTTGACGTCAATAAGAGGATTCTTTTTCAAAAAGTTATTGATTTCATTAGATCAAAACAACAATCGGATGAAATTCATCAATTTTTGTTGTTTTTCACAAGGCTGAGAGAAGCGAAAGTGTCTACTTGTCAATGCAATGGTAGAATAAATGTTTTTTCTGGCGTCGGCCAATAATTGACAACTGAACCTGGGTCACCCTAAGGGCATTGAGTGTAAATGAATGAAACCCATTAAGGGTAGTCTGTTGTGGGTTCCAAGGATACTGTTCCATAATCAACTGTTTTCAGTGCTGGATAGCCCCGTGACCACCATCTCCATTTGGAGCAAGAAACTGTCTAGATCTCTGAAATAGAGGGATGGGTTCCGACATTTCAGGGCGTGCGGTTGGTCGAATGTCGGAATAGTTTTTACAACTTTATCTCGATTCCTATGGTACCATTAGTATGCTTGCCATTACCGATGTTCGCCATAACTTCGCTCAAAAATGATGAGGAACAGACCCCTATTCCATTGCTCCTCCATCTCGAACTGTGATGTGGCCGTCAACAGCTCTAGACCCTCACAAGGCAGGCCGAGTTTCAAACTTCACAACTCACAGGTTTGTTTATCCTTTAAGGCTCTCATCAGTCACAAATGTCTAGGGTTTGTTTTTGTAAAGGGTGACATTTCACCGATACGTACTTTCACCGTGGTTGATATCAGTCTCATACTGAGTGCGTGACAAGTACACTTCCACGCTCATTTCGAGTGCACTCACCACATACACTACCCCCGTACATTGGGGGGTCTCTCTAGACCATCTTGCAAGTACTGGAGCGATGATACATGTGAACCATTTAGGTAAACAATCATCCGGGAATAGTCGGCTTTCAAGTATGACATGGACAGGTGCACCAAACGACCATCCAATGATGATTCCAAATTCAATCGAACAAGCGGATGATCCAGATACCGAGGGCGTGAAAGGTGTTCGTAGGACATCAATTTCATTCTATGAGGATATACCCAAGGAAAACCAATAAGGAACTTTTTACGTCATCAAGATAGCTACATGTTATTGCCTAAATTAACCGAAGAAAAGAACACTCTAGCTGCAACAGACATTTTTTTCTGCTGATAAAAGAATGTTCTCCCTTCAAACACAGAATGTTTGGAACAAAAAATTGAAAACTTTATAACAAAAGTTTGTGTCCAAAGTAGGAAAATACCATAAGTTAACTTTTCTCTATGTTTTTTTATGAATGGTACGAGGACAATTATATAAAATGTAGTACTTAAAAATGGACTTTTCATGTCATTAATATGGATCCCCAAAAACCGAAAACAATGTCTCATGTATTACACTTGCTCCATATACTAAAGTCCTTCCTCGTGAGAGAATTGTTTGTACAAGACAAAAGTCAAGGTTTGCAAGGACACTTAACACAAAGTAGTGCACTGAGTGCGCTATTGGTGTGTTTTTGTATGAATACCAAGCGCACTCACCACATACACTAGGTCCACGCACTGAGAGCCTTCCTGAGAAGAGAATTGTTTTAACATATAGGAAAAAAAGGAGGATTTGCTTTGACATACGAGATAAATGAGCGCACTAAGTGCACTCTCAGTGTACGTTTGTATGGTGCCTGAGCGCATTTGATACATGCCCTAACCCCACGCACCGGAGTCCTTCCTAAGAAGAGAATTTTCAATCCATATAGGAAAAAAGTACACTCTTCTCGTACACTATGGAAAGAGTGTAAGGCTTGGTGTAAGCTACTCCCTTGCAAGAGAGAACACTCAAGGTACACACTAGAAAACTAGTGTGTGAGAAGGCCTCCATTAACCATATCTCGACCTGCAATAGGCTCATGAAGCTTTGGATGGCAGAAGTGTATGTGTGGCAGAGGCAGCAATTGGAGCAAATGTGTTTGCTTGGAGGATAGCAAGAAAGTAACATGTACATGCATTACAACAGCCGTAGCTGGTAAGGGTACAAACAAGGACATGGAATGCAATCTGTCAAAGCACAAAACGTGAAGTACAGGACGTCCCGGAAATTGCAACCAACATAATGTTGATGCCACAAGAAAAAACAAATCGTATGCCCTACTCATGGAGAGCAGAAAAAAACCAGCAACCTGACCTCAAGCGCAGGTATAAAGAGAACACTGGGAAAGAAAACATTACCTATAGGAGTAACAAAGCTCACGATACCAAAGCTCTGAACAAGCAACATCTGGCCAGATCCACAATGAAGAAGACGGACGTCACCAATTCTCCCGAATGAGAAAACGCAGTGCACGATGATGTCATGTGATGATTAGATCCAGATTTGATCAACCAAAAGCTGCTCCACACATGAGATGGAGAACTCACATGTCACTAAGTGATGTTGCCGAAAAAAGTGGCAGAGCTCTCTGCCTGTCCAGAACTCATAGCAAGGAGATGTGGTAACATAAAGGACTATTGGTGCCTAATGTAGTTATCAGGAGACATAGCTCCACCATGCGATTCAACCCAATGGGCTCCACCCAACAAGCAATGGTGATCCCTAGACCCAACATCCGACCTCACACAAAGAGGGACATCTTGAGGTTGAGGCTAGAGAGGGAAAGCTGAGACTGGAGCAGATACACCCCCCAACCATTACACGGCCTAATGGACCCATCGAACTGCTTCATGATGAAAGAAGTGGGTCCAGAAAACAAAAGAAACAGGAAAGGAAGGTGTCGGCTTCAGCCATGGTGGAGGGGTGTAGGATGGAGAAGGTAGCCAGTAGATGGTTGGGTAGGATAGCGGTGGCACCCAATGCCATGTCGGGTGCAGAACAACGGCAACCTGTGAGGTCAGCAGCAAAGTCCAACCATGAACTTGCACAAAGGACATTACGGAAGTATCCCACAGCACGGGACCTAACTCCCACATGTGTGAGTCTCAACCCCATTCAGTAAGCAAGGTCTCCGAAGGCACTGAGATAGAACTCTGTCTGCTTGGATCTTGTAAAAGGGATTAGGAGGTCAAAAGCAAAAACCTAGGAATGGTCCATCAAAGCACTGAGACAGAACCCCAATTCTTTGGTCTGGAACAACAATAGAGATTGTGTAATGAAGACTAGTGAGAAGAATGAAGAAAAATGATGACAGCTGAAAAATCCAAAGAAAGTCAAAGGTAAAGGTCCAATTGATGATCAATCTACCATGGGAAAGGTCCCCGAGAACTGGATCCATGGTTTACTTGGAATTCTAAGTCTGAACTTTTGTTTTCTTTCTTCATCTTCCTCGGGTCGGGAACGAACCTGGCTTCTGTTGTTGACCGACTGGTAGTCTGTTGACGTGCTAATCATTTGATGACGAGGCCATCGACCAATTAACCAGTCGTCGGGCCCATTGGTTGATAGGTTTCCCTGCTATTGGACTGGGGTTTCTCCCGCGGATGCCGCTGCTTCAGGCTTTGCTGCTGCCACCTTTGCTTGCTGGCGCAGGTTCTGCTTTTTGTTACTGCTACTGTTGCAGCTTCAGGCTAAATGCACCGCTAA
Source organism: Penium margaritaceum (assembly GCA_023375785.1). Classification (NCBI taxonomy): domain Eukaryota; kingdom Viridiplantae; phylum Streptophyta; class Zygnematophyceae; order Desmidiales; family Peniaceae; genus Penium; species Penium margaritaceum. The sequence goes on from SZWC01009501.1 coordinate 4,363, forward strand.
GTATAGCTGTTGTTGTTGTTGCTATGCACAGCTCCTCCGCCTAATTTGATTGTGTTCTGTTTCTGTGGGTGCTTCTGCTGCTACTACTGCTGCTGCTGCTGACGCTGAAACATTGTTGACAGATATGCTGCTGCTACGGTTGCGTCAGCTGCTGCTGCTATTGTCTGCCGATGAGAAATAAGAGTGCACTAGCTGCTATTGTTATGACTAATGAATTTACTTGATTGATCTTCTGTGGCCAAGGATCGCAGCTGGAACTGTGAAGGCCAAGTGTGGCTACTCTTGCTGCCACTACATACGGGAGTAGCTGATGTTGTTCTTGAGGCCGGATGCATCTGCTACTTCTGTATTGACCAAAAGCAGCTGCATCTGCTATTGGGGCTGTCCAATACAACTGCTGTGGCTGCGGCAGCTGCTGCTTTTTCCATGGGTGGAGCAGCGATGGCTGATGCATCCAAGTGCATATGCCTCTGAAATTCATGTATGACCAATCACCTCACCCCTGAAACGGTGTATTGCGAAGTGTATTGGGAAATGAACATATTAGTGAATATGAACTTCTAACAACTATTAGAACAAAGCACACATGTTCCATGATAACTAGAACCTTACGTAAGGAATGAATATCTGGGCCCAAGAGACATGAATTGATGTTGATGTTTTTTGAAAAATGTTAACACGTAGGAATACACTTTTTGATACACCAATTGTCCGGTGTATGAATTCAGGGTGATTAACCATAACTCCTGAAAATGGTGCCGAGTGTAACCACTGCTGCTGTGGTGGCCAACAAGATAGACGTAAATCAACATCACAGCAAAGAGGGCAGCTGTGATGAAGGCACCTGCCAAGTGAAGAACAAGCAAGGATAACACCACCAAGAAAATGGCCCCCGGGAGCTGGTCACCGAGAAAACTCTGGACATGCCAGCTGTCAAAGTAGCAGTTGAACGTCACAGCATTCCAACGAGTGAGTGACAACAAGTCCAAAGGTCAGTGTGACTGACATAAAAACATGGGAGATTCTATAGCAGCAAGGGTCTGGCTGGGGATACAAGCATGGTTTCTGAAGCAACGAGTTTGCAGAGAGAAGTGGAAGATAACAGTCACAAAACTTAACCAGCTGCCGTGGGTGCCAGGCAGGCTCCATGCCACAAGAGGTCAGTTTTCCGTAATCCAACTGAAAATCATTGTTCCGGCCGTATCTTGGCACAACCACATTCAAACAAGCCGGACGTAAGGAGTGGACACACACACCCTATTCTGGCATCAGTCAGTGGGCAGAAAATGCAAAGACATGAGAATCTGCCCCAGGGTCAGTTCACAGGGAAAATCCTAGAAAAGTAAAGACAGGTCCCAACAAGGCTCCAGCACGTCTCTACACTTGCCCTGAAGCTGATGGGTGGACGACCAAGTGATGGCAACCCGATGCCAGATGGGTCCACATGAGGGATCTGCAAAAGCATGGACACAGCCCAGATGGGAACGGCTCACATCTCAATACGTGTATCATAGCTGAGGAAAGTTCTTAATCGTGCATGTGCTTCTTTTTTGTCGGATCGTTTTTTTGGAAAACTGAGCAGCATGTACAGTTGCCGGAACCTTTTGAACTTCTGCCTAGGAACTGGTAGGTATTCTGGTGATGTCTTTTGCTAGCCTAGCAGGTGCATTGCGTGGATGCATGCATGCCTAGCTTAGAGGGGAGTAGGTATTCCTCTTCATGTCTCATTCTGTTTCCCTAAGTCTTATGTTTTGAAGCACTTCTTTGGCGTCTCTTCATCTTTCCTGGCACCGCCTGTCATGTTGTGTTCCTTTCAGCATATCCTCTCAAATAGAAAATTGCTCAAAGGTTTTTCTCATTCTCTCAATGAGGAGGGGGAGGGGTTGTTTTGGTATACTCAGTGACCTGTGGACTTGACACCATGCACTTGCAAGAACTCTGCCAAGCCCAGCTTCACCTTGCATGTTACCACGCTTCCTTGGTCATTTCAAATTGTATTCACCATTACACCTCAACATCTTGCCTAGTACCATCTTTTTTTCATGCAACGTACCCACTCACACATAATGTGGCTGAGAGATTCATCTCATTCCCTCAATGGAGTCATGCTTCCGGATTTTCCAGTTGTAGCTGCTCCCACTTTAAGCTGTGGGATATGGCTCAATACTAAGGGTGGCAGAGATCTCACCTCACGCTTGACACACAACTGGGTATCGCTTCACCACATGAGCCTTCTCCTCATTCCTGACAAGCCTGGATCCCATACTTCCTAAGTGTGAAGCAGGAGCTTGGATCCATGGTGCCACTTGCTCCTGTTGCTATTGTGTCTGTTATGGTGATCTCTCCAGTTCTCCACTCAGTTGCAGGTACTCTATGGTGGTCCACAACTACCTTGACAAGTTCAGCCTCACCTTGCACGCTCTCATATGCTCACAGAAATTTTCTCGGTGGCCAGCTCCCAGGCCATTTTCTTGCTAACTGTGTACTTCCATTTTGTGAGCTTAACAATGTAGAGGTATTCCTTGTGCATCTACTGCTTCTTTTTTATTCTTCATTCAGACAATTGAGCAGCTTGCACCGTTGCTGGGACCATGCTGGGATTTTTCTCAGAGCAGACTTGGTATTTTCCACTAGCCTTGCTGATTTTTTGCATCGTGCCTGCCTTGGAAAGGAGGAGTAGGTATCCTTCTCTCTCGCTCATTCTGAAAAATAGATCTCACTGTTTCAAGCGTCTCTTTTCCATCTCTACACCGCTTCAAGCACCTTCTGTCATGTTGTGTTTCTCACAGCGTACCCTCTCATGTAGTATGCGCCAAGGAAATTTCTCATTCCCTCATGGCATGAAAACCGTAGAGAGTCGACACCTCTTCATTCCACAATTGAGCATGCAGAAGCAGCAATGGAAACTTCTGTGCTGGGCTCGAATGGGATCAATGGGGCGTTCAGGTCCTGGAAACATGGATGGTCTGAGCTGAGGGCTCACGTCAAAGTGGCAGAGTCTAGGAGGCCGCGTTCAGTGTCCAATAGTTTTTTGGCAGAGTCGGAGGCATACTTCACAGAAAGCTCCATTCAACTGCCCCAGCTCCATTCAGCTGCTCCAGTAGTAGAGGAGGCTGCTGCCCACCACAGAAATAGCTGCATCCGGCCATCATGGCAGCAGCAGCACCGACAGCTACAAGCGCTGAGGCAGTACGCAGCAGGATGCAATAGCAGCATCACAGACGCAGCAGCAGCATGGATTTTGTAGCAGAAGCAGCTGTAGTCAGAGTAACATCTGCGTTGCCACCAACAGTTGTGGTGCTAATGGCAGCCACTGCTGCATTGGGCCATCATGTTGGCTATCAGCTGTTGCAGCAGTAATGGGAGAAACAACACCATCATCAACACTATGGCAAAAATATAACAGTAGTAGTAGGAGCAGCAACAACATCAACAAAAGTGGTAGATTTTGCATAAGCAAATGAAATCAATGGGAGAGTAGCGGAAACAGAAGAAGATGCACGTCAGCGGCTGGTGGTTTGCACAGTAGCTATGGTAGCTGCCGCCGCCGGTGTCTTTCAACCATAGGAAGCTACCTCGCAGCTTCATGTGTTGCTCGGAAGTAACTCACAAGATCCCTTGGTTTACAGACTCGTTGGTCAATGAGCTCTTCAACCTATGATATTTTGTCGACAGATGAGCTCATCCAACAATGAGACCTTCTGCCCACAAAGATTGAGCTCACCCTCAAGAAAACTGAGAAAGAAAAAAAAACGAGTGAGTTTCGACATTCCTCCAACTCTGGCGTGAACTCAGAGGCCACCTTCTGCAACTATTCATTGTCACTTGAGTTTATTCTTAGTATTTCTTTTTTTTGTTTTTCTTGGTTTTCTCCCCTTTACTTCCATCCTGCATCATCCACGACCTGAAGAATTGGGGATTTCTCCCAATGTCTCAGGAGACCTTGGTTCGTGAGGATTGGTGCTCACATATGTTTAGGATAGATATGTCTCAGGTTTCCTCTAGATTCCTTCCATCTGTCACAAACTCTACCTTTCCTTTCAATAAATCCCCTTTAAGACCCTGGTACTCAGGGTTCTGCTCCAGTACCTTGGGATACCAAGGTTCTGTCCAGGTTGTGCCTCAAGCACGAAGAGATGCTTTTGGTGACTTGTCGTCTATTTGGAAACATGCTATTGCATGTGATTCTACCACAAGATTCAGCATGGACACTACCCTACATGGCCCCATCATTCTACGGACAACCTTTGGAGTGCAAAAAACCTCTTTTGCGGTTGCATGCATCGGCTACATATGCATTCTCTTCCTCCCCTCCGGTAGTCGCATCAGGTTTACACCAGTCACATGCAAGTCCTCTTTCAGACCTCTGTGATGCATCTTTTCCCCAATCACAAGACACTTCATCATCCACATCTTGACATCCCACGCATCCTCCCTCAGACCCACACACACGTTCTCCCTTGACGCTCCAGCCTTGTCAGCTTCAACCTATTGATACCACATGTGGCAAGAGACTGGTTGTTGAGTGTGGGAGACACCAATATGAGTTGGATAAATCCCTTTTCAGAGCATTGTTAGACAGTCCGGTTGTTGATGACGCATGGATTGAGGAACAGCAGCATGTTATGTGTCTCCGAGTGTTGAGCCACTGCTAATGCTGTGCACCATCCTCAACTAGACTTTCTGGTGGAATTGTTGCATGCAATGTTTTGCCCCGCTCGTATGTCATGTGGCTTTTGGATCCTCGATTCAGAAGCCACTCATCACATGAAGTCGTTGCATCTCTTGCTCAGTTTGGACACACGAAACCTATCTTATGCTGATGTCTAGTCCAACTCAGCAATTGGCTACTCCCTGGTCGAAGACAAGTTATTTCATACTATCATGGCCACTGAGCCTGGTCATGCCATGTTTCACGCCTTTGTCGCCACTTTTCGTGAGGAGCTTGATGCTATCACAGAGCATGGAGTTTATGACAAGGAAGACCTTCCACTAGGTCAGAAAGCCATCACCGCCTGTTGGGTGCATTGCCACAAGTGTCAGCCCCACAGCATTGTTGAGCACTACAAGGCTCGGCTCATGGTCGATGGATTTTCCCAGATTGTCACGTGGAATTTGATACTATTCTTTCCCTTTTGGAGAAGTACACCACTTTCAAGGCACTCCTGAGCCAAGTGGCTTCACAAGACTAAAAGGTACATCGGATGGACTAAAAAAAGGTAACTTCCAAGGTTGGCTCAATGAGGAAGATTACTTGGCTCAACCACTTGGCTTCAACAATGGAACAGGTCACGTTTTGTACCTCCACAAGTCCTTGTATGGGTTAACGCGAGCTCTACGCTTGAGCGAGGTTGATAATGTGGCAGTCCATTCGACTCCGCTCCCTTTATGAATGATCCGTCGGCACCACTTGTCACCATCTTGGTCTACAAAAAACATCTCTTGACCGCCTCTCTGGATCCTCAGGTTGTCTAGGCTATGAAGGTTCTCCTTGAAAATACGTACAAGAAGAAGAATCCTGGTCGTGCCCCCGTCGTCATAGGCATGGAGATTGAGTGTGCTTGTCCGTGACGAGTGCTGCACGTGCACCAGGCAGGGAGCTTTCACACCGTAGGGGAGATTTTTGTGGACCTTTTGGCTGTGAATCCGCATGCTTCATTGTCCATGTCTCCAGCAGGGCAAAGGCTCCTGAAACCAGCTCATCCCGCCTGGCTGGGAGAGCCCGTCGATGTAACCACATACCTGGGTCTCTAATGTTCCTTGGCACCACCATACGTTTTGATGTTGTATTTACGGTCAACCTCTTGACCCCGTTCTCCTAGTGTATGTGTTTCCTACATCTCAAAGTAACGTTGCGGGTCATTCACTACATCATGTCCACTGCCCGTTTATGCTTGTGGTTTTTTGCATAGCTCTCCGCTGTGGTTGACGGGTATGAAAAGAGTGACTGGGTCCAGGGCTGCGCATGGCTGATGGGGTACATTTTTCTCCTTCGTAGCACTACAATATCTTGGAAGAGCAAGATGCAAGGTTGTGTCACATGCAGCTCAACTGAGGCTGATTGTGTCGTCTTGGGTGACGATACATCTTGATCCACGCATTTGAAACACACCTCAGCCAGCTTCACGGTCTTCTTTTGCCATGATGGCTTCAGCCACCACAGCTGTTGCCGCTGTCTCAGCTGCTCCCACTGGTGCAATGAGACGTGGCATCTTTGCCAAATGCAGACTCTCCGCTACCGCTGCTACAGATACGCATTCCATGCCAGAAAAAGTCATCGGTGCTGCAGCCAGCTACCTTCACCTGTCACAGTGGATTCCCCACTTCTTGAAGGACCCCCCGTCGATGAGTTGAACATGTCTCGTACGGCTTCCAGGGAGGCAGCACACGAGTGGTCGGAGCCTGACTGGCCTATGGAATCGCCTAGCGACGACCCCGACATACCAAGGTGGTTTCGTATGCACTCCTCGGAATACTGGCATGACAACTTCGTGCCCATTGAAGAAGCTAGAGGGTGGGAGATTGACATTCAATTGTACACCACTGATGACCTCCATTCCATACCTTCTCCAGCTCCAGGTATGCAACCCACCGGTCCAAACCCTATCCCTGATATTCCTACTGTTGCTGACACTACATCTGGCTCAGCAGCCCACAAAGTCCTGGGCCACATCCCAGAGCTGTCATCCCACATCGACCCCATCAGTCTTGCTGAAGCCATCCTCATTCTAGCTGCCAGCGCAGCTGCCATCTTCTCGGCAATAGCCAAGGCCAGCAAGGCACCCACAAGTACTTCCGTTGGCCGGGCTACTGCCGCATACACAGAAGCAGCAGCATCACTCAGCAAGTACAATCAGCTCCATCCACACATGTACAGCTTCTACATTCCTCACAGTAGCCACAGAAAACAAGACAAGCTATAGTGGCCTCGTTTTCTGTGGCCACAAATGCTGCTATTGCATCTGACACTATATCAAGTACAATCAGTTCCATCCAGGCATGTACAGCCGCTACATTCCTCACACCTTCAAGGGCCGCATACAGCATGGCCCATCACTCGAGCATTGGAGTTCTCATGGCGTTCGCGAGTGTAGCTGTGGCGGGGGCCATAGCCATCAGCTCCCTGTGCCTTCTGGTAGTCTTCTTTCCGTGGATTGCTTTTCTGGCATCATCAGCCACGATGATGGTACCCCCTCTCTTCTCACTGCTACCACGTTGTTAGTCTGGTGAGTGTGTACGTCTTCTTCTCTTCCTCCTCTACACTCCACTTTATCATTTCCCAAACTCTCGTCGCACATTCTCAGTTGCACCAGCATTCATCGTGCTTGGCCCTGGGAAGAATATTGAGACCCTCCAGGCCACCCTCACTCAAGTACAAGCAGCCCGCCGGAGAGTCAAGGAAGAGCTACCGCAGGACACTGATGCAAAAAATAGAGATAGCCACAGCTGTGGCTGACATTGTCATGAAGTGCTTGCACTCTGTTCCTAATATTGCTGTTGTATTGGCTGTTGCGGGTGCGCTTTCTTCCTCTACCTCCTCTCATGTGGTAAGTGATGCGGATGACTCCTTTGCACTATCTCTCTCTGGTGCAGCCTCCTTTTCTCAGACTATCCTGCCGCAAAGACAGAAGGATTTGAAATTCCACCTCTCAACTCCACCCCCAAACTCTCCTTCTCTTCATGGAAGACACGCCTCAACTGTTGGATAGAGGGAGAGATCCTTTAAGATTATTACTCCTTTGATGATCTGTTAACCACACCTTCCTTCACTCCTACGCCCTATGAATTTGCACGTGTTGTGCGCTTCCTTATCTTGGCTTGGCCTGAAGACCTCCGCGATGACATTGGTACATACAACGCTAGCACAACACACCACACACTAGTAGACCTAGTGGGGACATACGGCATCGATTGCAACTGCAAAACCGTCACTCGACATGCTGTTTAGAGTGCTCTCACTACGTAGTTCAACCAACTGCACATGCGTGTGGATGAACATGCTGATGAGTATAAGGCATGCCCTCAGCGCCTGCTTTGTGACTTGGGCAAGGCTGCACCAGGTCCCCATTCTGCATGTTTCTCCATTATGGAAAGCCGCATTCCCAAGCTCTCCCGAACTCTATCTGCATGTGCCACAAGGTGAACTTGAGTGTCTTGCGTCTGAGCCGGTGCCACCCAAATCACCCCCACGCATTGGTTCCCTCTATTAGCTCACCATTTCCCGCCTCACAGACTAGTGGAGCAGTCTACAAAGAAGAATTATCCACCGTGCTACCCTCGCTACTGTCAACATCTCCTCCTCCTCCTCTGCTCATGTAGCCACTTCATCTACTCCTCCTACATCCTCTACCTCCACTGCAACTGCACACTCCACTTAGGGAGCTGGTTGTGGTGGAGGTGGTTGCCAAGACCACGGCAAGTGTACATGCCGTGGTCGTAGGGGCAAGGGGGGGACTGCCCCCTCTGCTCTTGGTGCAGTTACTTGCTGGAATTGTGGGACTTTTGCGCCCAAATGCCCTACTTCTCGATATGACACTTGCCTTGTCCCTGCCATGTGCGCCCATTGGGTACGCACCGGTGTTATCACATCTGCCATGGCCACCATCACCATCACCATGGTGTTGATGCCCTCCTCATATTCACCTACATCTATTGGTGCCTACAGCAACGTCATGATGCCCTTGTAGCACACCACTCCTTACTCTTCTTCCTGGGGGTGGGCGCCTCCGACCTTTGGACCAACCTACTATGGGCCTCCTTCCAAGCACTACACTCCACCTACCTGGCCTCACAACGATGGTCACTTCTCAGCCTCTTTTCCCACCAAGAATCGTCCCGACTTGGGCCCTGATGAGGTGTGTGCCCTCCAGCGTCATCTCACTGAACTTTGTACCTCTGTTCTCAGGAAGGTGAGCGCGTGATAGGCCTGTCACATTCCTTTGTCCGTAAGTCTGATTGAGTCCTTCGTGGTGTGTCATCTGTGGCTGTCCGGGGTGCATTGCCTGATGATCCATGGGTTAAGGATTGGCAATTTCAGAACTTCCCCTGTCATCTGGGTTCTTCTTCCTCACCTTCTGTCCCACCATCTGCCACAGTTGAGGTCTGTCTTATTCTTCCATTAGTCCTTTTCTCAAATACCTTCTAAATCATTGACTCTGGGGCCACCCATCACATGACATCCTGTTTCTCCTCCTTTGTCTCTCTTTGCCTGGTTGGGTATGTGCACTTTGTCTGTACTGGATCTGGCCATCTCCTCCTTTTTGAGGGTGTTGGCATTGTTCTCTTTATTGGTCCTAGTGGGGACCTGTTTCTCCCTTGTGTGCTATGCATGCTCCCATGAGTTGTGGGCAATGTCGCAGCCCTTCCACTTGATGAGGTACTCCCATCCAGGGCCACGATGACGGTGGTCAAGGATGGCCTCCACCTCAAACTCTTCCTCGCCCTCGATGACCACCTGAGGCGGAGGCTCCGAACTGCGGCCAGGAAAATGCTCAGCCAGATCATGGTAGAGCTTGAGTTTGGAGATGTGGAACACGTCATGGACAGGCATGAAAGGTGGAAGAGCCAACCGCACCACCACGGGTGTGCGTATTTCGAGCACCACGAATGGACCAAGCCACCGGGGTTTCAATTTCTTCGATCGGACCCCGCAAAGCTTGACGTGCGCACTATTGAGAAGCAAGTGGTCACCGACTTTGAGCATTGCATCTACGCATCCACGGTCTGCTTGCACTTCCTGCTACTCTTGCGCCTTTTCCAATGCATACTGCATCGCTGCCAAAATCTGCTTGAAGTCACGTGCGATAGACTCCACTACAGGCAGGATGCTTACGTCGTGTAAACTGAGGGGCATGGCAGGCACCGTCACGTTCACCACCTCAAATTGCGCCTTGCCAGTGGAGGCGGAGGTGGTAGAGTTTTACGCCGGTTCAGCGACCTGCAACTGCTGGTCCCACGTTGTCTCGTCTGGATCACCACCTGTATGGAGGAGCTACTCCAACGTCTGGTTCGTCCGCTCAGTCTGTCCGTCAGTTTGGGGATGAAAACTGGCCGACAGCTGCACCTTGCTGCCACACTGCTCCATGAGTTCTTGCTAGAACTTACTCATGAAGAACGAGTCATGGTCGCTCACAATGGACTGCGGCATTCCATGGAGGCGCACCACGTGCTTGAGTAATAGCCGAGCCGTGCCTTTTCCGTTCATCCTATCACGTGTCGAGATGAATTGCAACATCTTGCTGAAGCGATCCACCACCACCAACACCGCATTGTGACCTGCCCCTATCTCGGGCAAGCCAGTGATGAAGTCCATGGAGATGTCTTGCCACGGCTACTCGGGGATGGGCAAGGGTTGGAGGAGACCCGGGATATTTGTCCTCTGTGTCTTCTGGCGTTGGCACACGTCACAACTCCGGAAAAACTCAGCCACCTCCGATGACATGGTGGGCCACTAAAACAAGCGAGCCACCGTCTTCAATGTCTTGTCGGCGGAGAAGTGGCCGCTCGGGCCACTGTCATGACACACCTCCAAGATCAGCTGCCGAAGCACTGGCACCATGGGAACCACCACTTGTTGCGTACCGCGCCATTGCCAATACAACACCTCAAAGAAAAATCTTCGAGAGTCGTACTCCCCATGTGCCTCGTACCCCTCCGTGAAGAGCTTCACAAGGAAGCCATCCTTGTGGATGGTGAGGGACGCGACCCGCATCATCAGGTCCGGTCGCCATGAGAGGGCGTCGGCTGGGTTGATAGGACCAGCTGGTACACGATATTGTAGTCGAAGTACGACTCGAGGTACTCCACCCAACGCGCTTGCCGCCGGCTCAGGTTCGGTTGCGTCTTTAAGTACTTCAACGCCTGGTGGTAGGTGTAGACCGTGCATTTTTGTGCCTTGAGGTAGCACTGCCAGTTCTTGAAGGCTGCGGCTACTGCAAGAATATCCTTCTCATGGGTGGCGTAGTTCAGCTCTGCCCCACACAACTTGCACGAGTAGTAGGCGACCAGCTGTGACTCTTTGCCAAAGTCCTGCAAAAGAGTTCCACCAACAGCCTGGCCCGATGCACCCGTTGCCAAATCAAACTCACGATCGATGTCGGCGATGTGCAAGGCCAACACGAAGGTCAAAGCCCTTTTGAGATTCTCAAAGGCTTCTTGTTCGCTAACTCCTCAACTCCACTCGCGATCTTTGCGAGTGAGATTGGAGAGTGGCGCTGACACTCCTGCGTAGGCAAGGATAAACCTGCGGTAGTAGCTGTAAAAACCAAATAACACTTGAACATCATGCACATTGCACAACTTCAACCACTCTTGTATGGCCGACACTTTTGTGGGTCCATGCCAATCTGTCCATTGCCAATTATGTGACCAAGGAACTCAAATTTCCCCACAGCAAACTCACACTTAGAGATCTTTGCAAAAAACTTCTCCTTCCTTAAAATCTTGAGGACTCTTTTTACATGCTCCTCATGCTCCTCTGCCATCCTGCTATACACCAAGATATCCTCGATGTACACCACCACAAAGTCATCCAAGTACGACTTGAAGATATTGTTCATCACCACCATAAAGGTGGTTGGCGCATTGGTCAACCCGAAAGGCATCACAAGGAACTCCTTGTGACCATAGCAGGTGCGGAAGGCCATCTTTTCAACATCATCTGTTGCAATGCGAATCTGGTGATAGCCGGATCGGAGGTCGATCTTTGTGAAGAAGCTAGCCGCACAAAGCTGATCAAAGAGATTCTCTGCTTGTGGAAGCGGGTATCGGTTCTTGACTCATTCAACGCACGGTAGTCCACGCACATGCGCATCTTCTCCATCGTTTTGTGCACAAACAAGACAGGTGTAGCGTAAGGAGACGTGGAGAGGCGGACAAAGCCCTGCTCCATCATCTCGGTCAGCTGTTTCCTGAACTCCTACAGCTGCGTGTCGGTCATGCAGTAAGTTGCATGAACAAGTGGGCACACTCCAGGTTTAAGGTCAATGCAATGGTCCACATCCCGCTTTGTTGGCAGACTCGCCGGGAGGGCATCGGGGAACACGTCCTCAAACTCCATACACATCTTCCAAAGCCCCTCGGGCACCATTGAAAAACTTTCCTTGGGTCCTGGGCTGCTCATGAGTCGCCCCTTACACCACAGCAGAAGCCACATCCTCTGGTCTGTCAAAATCGCCCTCCACGTCTTGCACGGACGCCAGAAAATCTGCTCCTTTTTTCTACTTGCACGCTTGAGCTGCACCAAGTTCAGCATCAATGGCGTCGATTCCTCCTTGCAAGGCACCGAATGCTGCGTTACTTCCTCCCCGCAAGTCCCCTCCTCCACAGCCTCTTCCTTGGACCACATAGGTAAGGGATACTCCTTGTCTCCGAGCTTGACTGAGACGGTGTACGCCTCCCAATTGACTGCGGGGTTGTACGTGTAGATGAAGTCACGACCGGGGATCACATGGTAATCCTTCATTCGAGTATACATTCGTTATGCAAAGCTTCCCTGCACGAATGGAGAGGGGAAAGGCCATGTACCCCACTTCAATTGTGCCGTCCACTTGGTTAGCGGTCCGCATCTTACTTGTGAGCGGAAGGCCCCACTTCTGAGCACACTCCATGCTCACAATATTATGGCTTGCGCCACAATCCAGTAGACTCCCCACCTTTCTCTTGATGCATTTCACTCGTGCCTCCAAGAGAAGTGCGGGCTCCTCCTTCTCATACACCGAATCCCATGCCTTGACCTCGGAAACCCCCTTAATTGCTACAAGGCATTCGTGTGGACGGTCAACTGGCAGTTTGGGCTGAGAGGAGCCAAGAGTAACGCCATCTACTCCCGGCTCTCCTCGTTTCCCGACTCCTTTGTTGCTTTCTCCGCTTCCTTCGTGGCTTGCTTCCTCTTCCCTTGCCGCTTACCCTTGCTGTCATCCTTCTTTCGACCCCGACAATCACGCACAATGTGGTTAGGCTTGCCACAGTTTTACCACTTGCTCTGTTGCAACGCTCCGATCTCCATGGGCGTGTTGTTGCTCTCGTCCAACTTGCCGTAACCACCTCCAAAAGAGTTGTGGCTGTTGGCATGAGCCTGTTGCACATGCGAGTCGTTCCGTTCTGCTGCTGCAATCATCCTTGGTAGGTCGTTGTTAAGGTTGTGCATCACTGTCACAGCACGGGCGTCATCCTTGAGGCAGTTGCTATAGTGGATGCACAATTTGTGGGAGTCAAAGCCACAGTTGGAAATAATCTCACAAAATCTAAGGGTGTAGTCGGCGATGCGACCAGTTTGGCGAAGCCGATGCAGCTTGGCACGCGTGTTGTTCCTCACGTCACCCACAGTGAAGCGCTTAATGAACGACTCTGTGAATTCCTTCCACAAAGTCGGCCATTTCAGGGTAGGGTCGCCACTGCTGCAGGTTGGGGCCGCTTGGGTTGAGAGTCCGGCCACGGCCGCAATGCTGGCGACCATTGCTGCTCCATTGCTGTGTGGATTGCACCGCATCACATCAGCCCACCAATCCAATGATGCCCCTCTCAATAGGGTCACGGCATATTCGCGGCGTGCGTCATACCTTGAGGCATCCACGCCAATGGCGGTGAGGTACAACTCTAGTCCAAGCATCCAAGTGTGCAGAGCTGGCCCATCCTTCCTCAATGGGTCAAACGGCTCCGGCTTGGGCGGGCACGGGACGCCCAACGCAGGTCCGTTTGTGGTGGCAACTACCACTGGTGTTGTCATGACATGCTTCACAAGCTCTTGATTGAGGTACGCGTTTTTCTTCTCTAACAAGTCCATCTTGGCCTGCATGTCGGCGAGCAACTTCTGCAATGCTGTGGCTCCTGTTACTTTGCCTTGCGCGTCAAGTACCGCGGCCATCTGGAACGTGCTGGATGAATTCATCTCTGTGCCTTGTACAACTTCTTCCTCAATGGCTCCTCCACTTACTGCCTTATCACCGGAGTACGTGGTTGGCCTTGGGCACGGATCCACCAAAGAGAAGAGATGTGTGCTGGCCTCCGCTAACCAGGACGCGTAGCCACGTAGGTGATTGTGCCCCTGAGCCAAGGGTTGCTCTGATACCAAGTGTAAGCCAGGCACGATGTGCTAGCCTCAACCGGATGGTGTAGACACCAACCGGCGGCAACGTCAATCAAGGGGTTGCCAGTGCACACCTTTCCGGGTTTGTGAAAGCATAGGGTCTTCTTGGGGGAGCCCAGGAACACATGTGGCAAAGTGGGAGTAAATTGTACTTCTTATTCAAGTGTCAAAATACAAGACAAAATGTACATGATGACACATCCTAGGCAACCCGGGGTCGCCAAGCTGTGTGTGGCCTCGTATGGGCTGGAGATGAGAGTTGTTGCCTTAGCATCAGTAGCTCATATTTCTAGATTTCCAATGCACCACGAATCGTATCATTCTGTGTAGGAACGGCCGAGATCTGCTGCTGGCAGCACCACTAGCGGCGGTGACGGCCGCCCGAAGCGCCCTTTCTGGTAATAACACATCAGGTTGCCATTCCGAAGTGCCCTTGGCCCTCAATGATCCTTAACTCATTGATTATCCGGGCCCCAAGGTGCGTTTCGGCCTTGTTGGATCTTCTGAGGGTCGAGCCTTGGTCCTTGGGGATGAATTTCCGTCACCTGTTTTCTCCTTAACAGGTCCATCCTTTGGCGGGACGTAACTTCATCAATTCTTGACGGATCAACCCCATTCTTGAATCAATATTGCATGGTTTTTTCTTTAGATTCCAAATCCATAGTCAGATTGTACATTCAACAAAGCCTCAATCCGCAATCAGTGCCGTTGGCACCGATCAGCTTACATTATTCCGGCGATGTCTCCTCCAGGTGTTGGTATGCCGTGAGAGTTCATTGCGGACCGTCTTGCTGCCAGGTGGACTAGTCTCCAGAATGAAGGGCTCCATTGATCTACCATCACCGGAGTTTCCACCTTGACGACTGCCTTATCCCCTTCCACAACCTCCTCATCCTCCTCCTCCACCTCTTCCTATACCAGCTCTACGGCCACTGCTCTTGCCTCCAAGGACCGTTACCGTGGCCATGGCAATGGGAAGGAGAAGGGCAAAGAGAAAGCACCTGCTTCCTCTTCCTCCTCCCCGGTGCTGTGGTCTGCTGGAAATATGTTTTGCATGAGCACTCTGCGTGTGCGTTTCTAGCTCCTCCAGATGACCTTCGTCTTGCCCCCGGCATGCGTGCCGACTGGGCCCGTACTACTGGTACCTCACCAGTAGCCACGTCCCTTTCTCACATGACCTCATCCTCATCGTCGACAATCCAGCTATCTACCCAGGCCTTCTCCATTGTTTGAGTTCCTCCTGGTCCTCCACTGGTCCCATACCCTTGGGGCTAACCGCCTCCTTATGGTACTCCACCCTACGCTGCTCCACCCTCATGAGTCTACTCTGCTCCATCATGGTTTCCTCCTTCCTCCGGCGCTTCCACCTTGGCTCCTGCTGGGTCTATCGCAAATGATGGCAAGCATTTGCAGGAGCAGTCTCTTCTTTAGCTCCTCCGCCTTCACGATCAGGGAGGTGAGGGTGTTGCACCGTTGGCCAGTGGTCCTACGTGTCAGACTGATGCTGTTTTTTTTTGTGACTCCCCCAGTCATGTGCATGGGTCTTTGTCTCCCTCCATTCCATGGATTGAGCATCGGCAGTCTATTGTTCTTCTGCATTGTCTTGCTGCCTACACGTCGTCCCCTTGTCTTGTAGTCCCTGTTGGCATCATTGCAACGTGTGGTGTCATTCCCCCGTTTGTGTGTCAGGTGGCTTCTGGATCCTGGATTCGGGGGCCACTAACCACATGATGTCTGTGCGTTCCTTGTTCATCTCCCTCAACCCTGCTAGTGCTGTTCACTTTGTGTGCACTGGGTTTGGCCAGTTGCTCCATGTTCAAGGTGTTGGTGTTACTCTTTTTGTCCGTCACAGTGGCACAGTGTACCTTCCCAACGTGTTGTACATCCCTTCTTTGGAGCTCAGCATGCTGTTGGTGCCCTCCATGGACGATCAACACATGGAATTCTCTGCTGGTCGTGGTGTTGGCACTATGCGTTTGCGTCCCTCTGATCACATTGTTTTTCATGGGGTTAAGTGTGAAAAATTGTACCGTGTGTCCCTGTTCTTCTCTCCCTCTGCCTCGATTGGTACTACACTCGCCCATGTGGCCCCCTCTCTCTCACTTGATCTTGTTTGAGTCGCTTTTCCTCCATGACCTTCGTCGCCTTTTGTCGGCTACCACCCTTCTTCTGCTCTTTCTGGCTTGGGAGGGGAGGTCGGCCCTGTCCCACCGGCAGTCCCTTTTGTCGGGACCTTGCTGTCTGCATCCTCTTTTCTCTAGTTGTCAGGCTTCCAGCCTCCACCTGCCTCTCTTACATCTTCATTGTCTAGCTTGTCCAGCACACTCACCTCTCAAGTCACGTCCTCACCCGCTCCTACGTATAAGCCACAGTTCTCCATCTCACCATCTGCGAGTCCCGTTGTCCATGACGTGTTGCCAGACCCTGCAGGGATAGACATCCATGTGTCCTCAGAGCCCACTTGACCTACACCTGTCTCACCCTTCGTTCGTGGGGTCTTCGTGTGCTCTCGCACCGCACCTTTAGCATTGTTGTTCAGACCGACCACCCATCTTAGTGCCAGAAAACTCAGTCCCCCATCGTGCCAGTTCAGTCTCCCTTCGTGCCAACAGGCATGGATGCGCTTGGCCTAGCCACAAATATTGTCCATCCCAGTTTCGCCCTGGGCTATTTGGTGTTTGTGTCCAAGCACACTCGTGCAGTTGCTACTACTTCCACTGACGCCATTACTGAGTGCCATGCAACCACTAGCTCTACATCTCTCCCCTCATAGCCTTCCATTGCTCATCACGCACACCCGACTCCAGATGCATAGCAGTGGGAAGCAGCGATGCACGATGAGTTGAAGGCCCTCAATGACCATGCTCGCGTCCTGCTAAGTCTTATCTACCATCATGATTGGGAGGTGGAACAGATGGATGTCAACAACGCCTTTCTCCTTAGGAAGCTGGACGAGGAGATCTATATGGTCCAGCCCCCTGGGTTCTCTGTTGGCACCAGTAGATTCTGGCGATTCTGGAAGGCTCTCTATGGCCTAAAGCACTTGCCACGGTGCTAGAACCACGAGATCACATCCACACTTGAGAAGGGCGGCTACTAATGGAGTACTGTGGATCCCTCCCTCTTCGTCATCCATCTTTTTGCTCCTTTTGTTGCCTTCCTTGTGTATGTGGATGATTTGCTAATCGTGTCACCTAGTTAGGAGGCCATGAAGTCGGTGAAGTCCCTCCTCCAGTCTACGTACAAGATGGACTTAGGACCAACTCGTGTGTTTCTGGGAATGGAGCTGGAAGGAGACCACCCCCGCCGTGTTCTCCACATTCACCAGGCTACCTACATTTGCAGCCTGGGGGAGCACTTCACCTCTCTCCTCGAGACAGTGCCCATGACGTCCATCCCGATGACCCCAGCTGGACAGAGATTGCTGAAGACACTAGATGTATCAAAGCTGGGGGAGCCAGTCCATGTGATAGACGACCTCCACGTGATCGGCTCTCTCATGTGCCTGGCGATGAAAACCAGGACAGAAGTTGCCTTTGCCGTGAGCTTCCTTGCACAGTTCTCACAGTGCCTGAGAGCACAGGACTTGGAGGTTGCACTGCGTGTTAACAGGTATGCCCTAACCACTGCTCGAATTGGCCTGTGCTATCGAGCACATCCATCAGTTTTCCTTGACATGTACAAAGGCAACGACTGTGTACATGATGCCGATGCTTGCAGCCATGTTGGCTATATCTTCCTTGTGGACGGGACCGCTGTGTCATGGAAGACATGGTTGTGTTGCTTGCAGCTCTAGTGAAGCTGATTATGTTGCACATGGTACTGGCACATGTGAGAGCATCTAATTGTGTCATCTATTATAGCAGTTGCATGTCTCCATTTGCTACAACAATCTGCGCAGCGACAATCAAAGCACCAAGGCTATTGCTGAGCAGGATGACATGCATCACACTCTCACTAAGCACGTCAACATTGAGCATAATTTTTTGCGTGAAAGAGTGGCTGTAGGTGACGTCCAGATTGTCTTGGTGGAGACTCGACAGTAGAGAGCTAACTTCCTCACAAAGGCACTCAGCAACAACATCTTCAAGGTTGTAGTCCATGCCGTTGGCTTTTTATGTGCACGTGATACAACCAGTTGAGTCCCTGTGTTTGTGCCTACATGTGTACAGTTGTGTTAGTCACATCTTGTGACGTCCATGTCAGTGTGTGTTGTGCGTCCGCTGTGGGTTATGGGGGAGTACTGGTTCCTGTGTCATAAACACGTAGTGACCTCTGGCCTTGTTGCACATCGCACACGTCACTGATGCAAGTGACTGAGAGAGCCAAGATGCTACAACCGACACGTTCACCATCGCCGAGACTTGGCTGTGAGCCATGCGAACATCAACTTAACGCCATGCCCTATTTTACCTTGCCACATGCAGACTTGGTGCTAGATCTAGGCACACCTGGGTCCTTACCCGTGGTAGATGCATTTCCAGTTGAGTGAGGATAATGAAATGGGGAGGGGGAGGTTCGATCCCTGGGCTGTGCTTTGATGAGCATCAAGCCTCGAGCGAGAGTGAGCTCGCCGCCTGCTCACTCTGTTTGCTCATCCTCGTACCCCGACGAGTAGCACCTTGTTGACTTGTGACTGCTATGCGTGTGTTTGCAAAAACGTCACCTCGCCTGATGTGTGCCATGGCGCTCTGCCATTGTAGAGGTGCATCTTTTGTCTATTATCCATGTTATCGCACCTCATCACCTCCACATCCTACACAACGTGGTGAGCTCCAATCTTGAGAGATACATCTCCAGGTGCAACTATG
Organism: Penium margaritaceum; assembly: GCA_023375785.1. Classification (NCBI taxonomy): domain Eukaryota; kingdom Viridiplantae; phylum Streptophyta; class Zygnematophyceae; order Desmidiales; family Peniaceae; genus Penium; species Penium margaritaceum. The sequence goes on from SZWC01009501.1 coordinate 23,260, forward strand.
TTACTTAGTCCCAAATACATGTGTGTGTGGGTATGTTGGACAAGTCAAGAGGGCATTCCGAATGTGAGGGGCCATGAACTGGACATAACATTAACACTCCCCCATGACTCACAGTCAGAGAACCCACATATCCCAGTGACGTAACACACACAAGAATGCATAAGTATGCTAGCACACTCAACAAGAAGGCAATGGGCATGCATTACCTGGGATAATGGGGACATTCAAGCCCGAAAGCATGAACTGGCTGCACACTTGAGGATGTTTATGATGAGTGCCTCTGTGAGGAAGTCAGCTCACGGTGGCTTGGTGTCCACGCATACATCCAGAACAAGTCTAACAGCAATGCACTAACAAATAAGATGATGCTCCACGTTGACATGCTTAGTGCAAGAGTGGTGCATGCCATCATTCTGAACAATACCCTTTGCGCTTTGGTTGTCGTAGTGCAAGGTGATGCAGTGGATGGAGATGCACAACTGTTGCAGTAGGCGGTGCAACCAGATAGCTTGAGCCGAGTGCCATATACTTAGCATCAGCCGAGCCTTGAGCCACACAACCTTGTTTTCCACTTTTCCAAAACCCGGCTACTCCTCCAATCAACAATGTAAAGCATGTCCTACATCATGCATTGGAATCATGTGCCCAATCATTGTCGTTAAACATAATGACTAGGGGTTGTGATCTAAAGTACAACCTTGTATGCGTAGTAGAGAGCGCGCACAAAGTGTAGCTTCAAGATGATTCTATCTTGGAAACTATAAGAACTAGGATAGGAAATTGACAGCAAAAACCACATCAGCATGGTACAAGGGCAAGGTACATCATTGAGCCAATCAATCTCATTCAGTTTGTCACATGCACATCCTCTCCTAGTTTAGACACATCCTATGATTTTTGCATTGTCTGTTCCGTTGGAGTCAAAGGGGTGTAGAGAGTTGGGATCACAGATAACATAGATACAAAGCACTCCTCTAGGATGCAAGCATATGTAGCCGCATGAATGTGGTGTGTTTGACATGAGTGATTGTGGTCAAGCTCCATGCCCAAGAAGACTCAGATTCGACTGAGGTCTGTCATCTTTTATGCCAACTACAATAGAGCATTCCCAGAGTGAACAACTGCAAGGGTGGCGGCCACAATCAACAGACCATGGAAATATACAAGAATGGCTACAAGAGGGATAGAGGGGGCACTAAGGAACAAGGTGGGATAGAATGTGCTCATGCAGAATCCTCACTTTCGATTCTCGATGTGATTCCTTGGTTCCGACACCATGGTGATTGCTAGGATCCATAAATGACCTTGCAAAGCTGTCAAACTTATGTTGGTTCAATTGGTGAACCCATGTGGTTAGACCATGTAAGTTTCCATGTCAAGCATGCTATGAAGAAAGAAATTGTTGATATCCATTTGTTCCAACTCCCAATCATGCTAGGCCACCAAACGGAGGAGGGCTCTCACAGTCATTTACCGGTTGGCTAGGAAAAATCTCTCATCAAAGTCCACTCCATGAATCTGTGAGAAAAAATTGGCAGTAAGCCTAGCCTTGTTCCGCTCGATGGAGCTGTTAGGCTTCAATTTTCACAGGTAAACCCACTTGCATAAAAATTAGCACAATATCTTGATACGTGATAAGTTGTCTGGCCCTAGATAAAGTTGAGTAAAATTTTAAAGGAGCGCAAACAACATCTAGTCTTGTTTCAAGAAAAAAAGATGAGGCATTGTTATCCAATTAATGATATAGTAAATTATGGCTAGAGTGGCCATGTGTTTTTTAAGATCATATGCCATAGATTTTTTTCATACAAGGTAATCTTATGAATTAATCAGATTGTTTATAGAAGTGTATCTTGTTTGCCGCATGCAACATGTTACTGTTCTGTTTTGCAGTAATCATTTTTTTATGTCAAGTATTTTCTCATATTTGACCAAAAAAAAACTATACCTACTTCTGGGTGAAGCGTTGTAGGGCCTTGCAAGAATCCTCGGTATTCTTGCAGACGAGGCTGCATTCGGCCCTTAGGCCGCCTTGCCCGCTTTTTCCTGTAACAAAAGGCTGGCGACGGCCCTTTATGAGCACAATAAAATTAAGTAGGCACACAAAATAGAGTAACTGGTAACTTGTCCGGCTCATAATCTGCAAATTATAGAAAAGAACCCCTTCTTTCCTGGTGGAAGATCCACTCACTTGTAGATGACATGTTTGGTTAGAGCGTCAAGCTCTTCTTGCATTGTTGTTTCCCACAAGGTGGAGTCAGCTGCATTGTGTATTCCATGAAATGTCAGTGAATCATGGGGCGGGGGTGAGATTCCAGCAGCAGCAAAGAAAGAGGCAACATACCCAACAAGGGATGTGTCAAGAGCCCAACAAAATTTTTGTTTAATGAGGGAGTATCCCAAGGAAATGCTGGGATGAACAACAAACACAACAGGGAGACAAACACACTCGAACAACGTGTAGACAATCAACTCTCTCTGTTTTCATAGATTTATCCTCCACGATCATACAGGGACACTACAGGAGGAATGGTGGGAGAAGGAGAAACTTGAGGCCGTGCAATAGGCACAGTCGAGGTGGAAGGCCTTTCAGTTTGGAAAGGCAAGGGAGACAAGAGATGGAGTGTAGGAGAGCCTGTAGTGTCTCATGTGGTCAAGGTGATAGTAGAGGAGGAAGGGGGTGAGAGGGACCAGCCATGAGGAGAGGCAACAGGAGTGAGAACATGAAGATGAGAAGGCTAACTGTCTGGTAGGACCTGCATAGAGCCAAAGGGTGCAGCAGATAACACGCCATAGATGGGTGGGACAGACCCTCCTCAAAGCCGAGAGAGCGGGGCCAAAGAGGATATGGAGGCAAGATAACACAAGTCATGCCCAAACAAATCCTCAAAGAAGAGAGCATCATGAGACTCGATGATGCAACGACGAGTGGGGTCCTAAAAAATCCAAGCCTTGGAGAAGGAGGAGATGCAAAGAAAGACGCAAAGACAACCACGTGAAGAGAAATTTCCCTTGGAATGATTATCAGAAAACCAGATAGACACGACAGAGCCCCAGACACAAAGGAGGCGGAGCTCGGCTCGACGGCCAGTCCAATATTCAAAGGGCACGGCATGCTAGGGGAGTGTATCATGGGGAACACGATGGATGCGAAGTTCATGCATTGATCATCAAGGGTGGTCACACAAAGCAAGCTCACCTCCGCAACTTCAATGTTGGCGGGGTGAATGCGATCCTCCGGGAGTATCAAGAGCGAACCGGGACGGCTCGCTCCTAAAGAGGGGGTAGTGTAAGTTGGACAGTGCCAACGGTACTGAGTACGGCTTGAGGCTTCCTCGAATGTACAATATGACTGTGAATTTAGAATATACAGGAAAACCCTTGCAAGATTGACCCAAGAACGGGGTCAATCCATCAAGAATTGATGAAGTTACTCCCGGCCAAAGGTTGGACCGGCCGAGGGGAAAACAGGTGATGGGAATTCATCCCTAAGGACCAAGGCTCGACCCTCGCAAGGCCCAACAAGGCCAAAGCGCACCTTGGGGTCCGGATAGTCAATGATTCAAGGATCATCAAGGGCCAAGGGCACTTCGGAATGGTCCCCTGACGTGTTTCTACCAGAAGGGCGCTTCGGGCGGCCGTCACCGCCGCTAATGGTACTGCCAGCACCAGATTGCCGTGGTTTATGGAAATGGCCATGTCTCGGCTGTTCCTCCATGGAATGATGTAATTCTTAGTGCGTTGGAAATCTGAAAACATGAGCTACATGATGCTAAGGCAATAACTCTCATCTCCAGCTTGTATGTGGCTGCACGAGGCTCTGCGACCCCAGGTCGCCTAGGGTGTGTCATCATGTATGTATAGTTTTGTATGTTGACACTTGAATAAGAAGTAGAGTTTACTCTCACTTTGCCAAACGTGTTCCTGTGCTCCTCCAAGATGACCCTACGCTTCTGCAAACGAGGGAAGCTGTGCACCGACATCCCCTTGGTCATCGTTGCCGCCGGTTGGTTCCTACACCATCCGGTTCAAGCTAGCACACCGCGCCCGGCTTACAGGCTGAGAGGCAGGGCACTATAGCTCATCTGCTTTGATGTCGCCAAGGAGGTAGAAGAGCTCAATGATAAGCCCGTTGACCAATGGTGAGGACAACGGACAACTACCCAGGGGTAGCATCACCAAGCTCACGAAGGAGCCTGAGACCACGAGCTCAGTAAGCATCAGCGGTCTCGTTGGCATGCATCAGCGGCCTGTTGAACTGCAAAGTGAGTATACTCTGTGCAGCCTGACTGGTGGTGGTAGTACAACGGCACAACATAGCGTAAGTCCCAACAAGGTTAGCATCACAACCAGCAGCAGGATCGGCGTTGAACATGCCAACATTGTCCACAAGATGCTCAGGTGTGGCGGGAATGAGAGCGCGGCCATCACAAGCAGCTTCAACGGGAGCAGGGACAAACGACGGATTGGCAAAGAGGTCAGGGGGAATGTATTGCTCCCATAAACGCTCGCCCTCAGCCGGAGTGCTAAAACGGACTTCCCAAGACAAGAAGGCAAGAAATCAGAAGAGGACAGGTGGTTGGGAGAAGAAGTCATGCTGGCGGGGGGTAGGAATAAGCGCGCTAGCAACAGTAGTAGCAGAGGGGTTGCCAGGAGCAGCGGGAGTGGAAGAGGTGCCAGAGCTTGTATTGTCATTGGAGCCAGTGGCAGTAGTGACAGACACGATAGGCAAGCGCTTGAATACAATTGCAATGACCTCACCAGCAAAGGCAGTGCAGATTTCCTCCACAAGCTTTTGGCGATTCTCAGCTTCACGATGTGCTCCAAGCGCACGATTAAGCTACCGCTGTAACTCTGGTGTAACTGACTCATCGTCACTAGGCACGATGACAAACGAGGGGATTTACCAAAAAATGGCAGAGCTTTCCCTACCCCACTGGGCATGAGAAAATAGGGATGTGCTGTAAGCATGTGTAGAAGGTGCTGAAGAGCAAGTCCCAATCCCAGCTCGAGCAAGAGGAGAGCAGACAATAGAGGACCAACCAGCATACAAGAACAACGAGTGAAGAGGCAGCAGAGAGCAGTGGATGCCAGAGGAGAAGGACAAAGGAAAGGAAGGAGAGGAGTGATGACTGTTGTTGTTACAACATAGAGCATAGACACAGTAGACGCTGCTAGGACCACTAGCACAATACCACCAACGACAGACATTGCCACTTAGAGTCACAAGGGCAGCAGTCATAGAGATGGCGGAAGTCACCACACTTGTGGTTGTAGATGACACTAAAAATGAGGCTGCTGCTACGGCTGTGGACGTACGAATGGCTGCTGCTGTTGAGGCTACAATAGATGCGGTACCTGTAGTGCAAGAAACAATCGCTAACATGGTATCGGAGATCTGTGTGCAAATGTCTGCGGTTGCTACAACAATGGGCCATATGATGACAGCACCCTTGGTGTAGGCCTCATTTGCATGGTCCGCTGAGGTGGTTGCAGGGGCAAGGGACACTATAGCCGTGGCTGCGAAGGTGACTATAGATGCAGAGGTGGCATGTATGAGAGAAGAGGCAGCGATGGTAACAGCGGCCGAGACAGAGACCATGTATCTGGTGATGCAGGCGAAGAAATTCATGGCGACAGCCTCGAACCTAGCAAAATCACTCCCCCCCCCCAAGGTGTCCTAGGTAATGGAGGGAATGTCTGTTACAGAATGACGTCGAGGGTGGAACAAGCGGTTGGATGTAGGAGACCCCTCCATCTCCCCGCGACGAGGCCTTGCGTAATGGCTCGCATTACGACCCTCGTAGTAGGACATGGGCATGGCTTCCGTAGCCTCGTTTTGTGCTAGCATGGTAGTCGTAGCCACCAAAGTGGAAGAAACGGGATACACTGCTGCTACGGCTGTGACTGTCGCTTATGCTATTGGTTGGTGAAGTTGCGACAGCTATCACAGACTCACCTGCCGTGGGGTGCTAGAGGCCGGGGTTGTAGGATGGACCGCAACTAAGACCACCCCACCTGCTGTCGCGGCTACCCAAAGTACTGCAGCAGCTGCTGAGAGAGGCAATGGTGCGGTAGTGACGGTAGCAAGAGTGGTAGCAGCAGCGGGACCACGTAATGCTTCTGTGCTGGGATCTCGACGGTGGTGCGGTAAAGCCATGTAGTTTTTGGTGGTGCTGAAGTTGTAGCACCTCAGGCACGTGCGGCAGCGTCGGGTGCAGCTACCGGGAGCACAGGCGTTGTTGTTGCCTCCACCAATGCCATGGTTGCAACTGTTATCAGCGCTGCTAAGAACAAAGAGCACTGACAACGGCATCGCTGTTGCTGCTAGGCTGGGGTATTTTTTGTTGCTGCTACAAGAGAGGATGACAAAGTGTCGAGGTAGAGAAGGTGCGGCTGCAATTGCCGTGGAGACCGCAAAGTTGCTCCTCAAGGTGAAGAGAAGAAAGTGAGCAGCAACTAGAGAGGCCACTGCTGCAGCTGCGTTTGCTGCTCTTGCAATTTAAGAGAACAATGGTGGTGGCGGACGGTCGCTTAAAGAAATGATGGCCGTTCCGCGGGTTGTTCTATGCCGAAGGTTAGAAACCACCACGAAGCATGTGCCACATATCGCACCTTGGCTGAGAAGACACCCACAGTGTGACAAGGGCATAAGCAACGACGGCAGTGGCAGGAGCGGTGGTGGGAACGGCGGCGACGATGGGACAACCCAATGCCCGGATCCCGCGCTTGAGAGAAAACGTAATGCACACGCTCACTACTTGCTCTGATTCCAGTAGGATGTGGAGGTAATGAGGTGTGATAAGATGGGGAGTAGACGAAAGATGGACCTCAATAATGGCAGAACGCCATGGAAAGTTGTAGGCGAGGTGAGGTTTTTGCAAACACGCGCATAGGAGTCACAAGTCAACAAGGTGCTACTTGTCAGGGTGAGAGGATGAGCGAAGCGAGTGAGCGAGCGGCGAGCTCGTTCTCGTTCGAGGCTTGATGCTCATCAATGCACAACCCATGGATCGAACCTCCCCCCTCCCCTTTTTGTTATCTTCACTCAACTGGCAATGTATCAACCACGGGTAAAGACCCGTGTGTGCCTAGATCTAGTATCAAGTCTGCACGTGACAAGATAGAATAGGCCATGTCATGAAGCTGACGTTCACATGGCCCATAGCCAAGTCTCGGTGACGGTGAACGTGCCTACTGTAGCATTTTGGCTCTCGTAGTCACCTGCATCAGTGATGTATGAGATGTGCAACAAGTCCAGAGGCCACTACATGTCTATGACACACAAACCAACACGTTGAAGCCAGTCTCTCGAGGCTCTACTTGGACTTTCCTAGAATGTGGCTTCCGATCATCTGATATTCTCTAGGCTACTCTCTTAACTAGTTAGTTTTGCTTGTGGCAATGGCTTGAACTCGGACACTTCAAAGTCCCCTGGGTTGTGTCCAAACTTGCACGTAGAATCTTAGAGAGCTGTTTTGTTTTCCCGTTTGCTAATCTTTCGGGAGCCACCATGCCAGCCTTGGTCTGTGCATCGGTGGATCAGCTCCCTCAGCTTTTATGCCGAGTGCTTAGGCTCAACCCCCAAATGGCGCCTTGACCTCATTTGTGTGATACACGAGCGAGGAGCACGCTCACCGGTCCTCGGGCTCTCGCTCCCTTTGAGAAAATGCGTGGAAGCTTCCTAGCAACGCAGCCGCTGACTAGGCGTCAGTGCCTGATCAGACGGAACGACGGTCACAGATCATACACACTACGGCACGGGTTTGGCTAGGAGACACAAGGCAAAGTGTCAGAATGCTTCAATATAGCATATGCAGAGAGAGATGACAAATGACAGGTCCAAGGCATAAATACCTGCCGCGGCGCACGGCGGGTGTCGCACGCGGCAGTCCAAGAGCTGTCCTAAAACCGGCCCAAAACCATTGTTTTGGCCGTAACTCTGCGCACACATGTCAGAATGCTACGCCGTCTGAACCTAGACGTGCAGAATCAAAAGACGGACACTACGACTGGTCACATGCATGCATCCATCGACAGACAGTGAACATACAATGCAAAAACATGCAAATAGGCCTCATGGCCAATCTGCCGAAAGATGCCTGCAAGATGTAGAAGACACAGCAAAGAGTCCCGGTGACATCTGGGGCTCTGGTACAGTGGTCGGCCAGCTCCAAGCTGGTAGTCGGCCGCCTGTCGTCGCGCCGGTGCCACCAGGGCCGCCCGCCTCAGGGATCTGCACGAGTATGGACACGGCCGAGTGGTCACAGTAAACTGTACAGGAATGGCACAAAGCACAACACCCTTCTCACTCATTTGTCTTGGTTTTAAGTGCAAGCTCCACAAGATTCAACCATGGCGGGCTTGTGGGGATCTCCCCACAATCTCTCTTCATTCTCATTCCCTTAACTTGCAAACCTAATACTTGCTACACCTGAGGGCATGCCCCCTTTGGTCTCTCTCCTCTTCCCTACTGTACTAAACTATGGATTCGTCATTTTGAATGATTTCTTGCATGTGATCAAAGTTCGTCTTTTAGATATTCCTGTATTCCAAAGGGACAAATCAACACTATGATGTCAAATTTCTGTCCTTTTCACTCATATGGCCCTGTTTCCCACTGAAAAATGGCTTAAAACATGACATGTACCTCATGGAGCAAACATCATGCACTGAACTGAAAACAATTCTGAAAACATTTATTTCTGCACAACGAAATTTCTGCTTGTAACCGTGCAACCGAATGAGTCACTCCCCATGTTTATTTGATAACCGAATTATACATCAGCGAGGTAGACTGTCCTTGCTGGTCATTACTCGCACAATGATGTGCCGTCGTGGCGACTGCTATGTTATGACTAAATCCCTCCGGAGGACATAAGGTTGGCATCAACTGATGGTGTCATCACTTGAAGTCTTCCCAGGGTGTTGCATTTGCTGTCCAGTACTATTGTACCCGCAAGACCCATGTCCAAACAGCACCCTCGTGCCCGTTGGTCATGAGAAAGAGGTGATGCTTTGTCAAGTTACTTGAAATGTTATTAAACTTTTAAGCAGTACTTCATACCAATTTCTTCATTTTGTGCGATTTTCCCAATGATTGTTCTCATAGTGCTTGAAAAAGGAGAGATCGTATGTGGATTGTGCAGGAGGCAAGGAGGGGGTTCACTACACCATCCTTCCCTCTAAGTGGAGATCTTAAATTAGCTCATGGTTACACAACTAGGCATGATAATTTTTGTTAAGTACGGGGCTAGATGTCCCTCTTCAAACAATACTATGTAAAAAGATCAACATCCATTGCATGATTGGGAGTAAAGACAAAAGCACCCCACCATATCCAATCTCTTGTGAGGACCAAAGGGATCCAAGCACTTATTTGCACAAGCCTTACAGAGTCAACCAGGAGGGGAATGATTTAGAGCCCATCGCCACCAAATGGGATGTGTGCACGGGTGGGACGAGGCTTCCAAAATGGTCAGGGAAGGCCGTGACAGTCACCGGGAGGCACCACACTAAGTTGCAGAGTACCTGGTGGTACAGACTGCATGAGAACAGACATGGTTACTGCTTCAGGTGCCCTTGAACTTGCCTGGAAAGACCTGAAATGCAGNAAAGATTAAAGCACCCCACCAAATCCAACCTCTTGTGAGGACCAAGGGGATCCAAGCACTTATTTGCACAAGCCTTACAGAGTCAACCAGGAGGGGAATGATTTAGAGCCCATCGCCACCAAATGGGATGTGTGCACGGGTGGGACGAGGCTTCCAAAATGGTCAGGGAAGGCCGTGACAGTCACCGGGAGGCACCACACTAAGTTGCAGAGTACCTGGTGGTACAGACTGCATGAGAACAGACATGGTTACTGCTTCAGGTGCCCTTGAACTTGCCTGGAAAGACCTGAAATGCAGTATGCAAGCATAGGGAGTTGCAGACATCTCCATGTCTGTGGTGAACAGGTTGTCTGCGCGGAATTGCAGTCTCTACATCAAAGACCACCTCTTCTTTGTACTTGTCGCTCACTTGATATGGGGAGGTGGCGAGGTGCAGCACAAACTCCATTCCCCAGGAGAATACTCATCTGCACCTTGCTGCCTCAGTACGGGAAAATGGAGGCACAAGCAATGTGGATGCACGGACTCCTTCCATGTGTCTTCCTCACATCCTCTCCAACCTCATCGTACCAAGCCAGTACTCCGTCCTCCCCGTAGCATCTTTTCTTGAAGATCTTGCTGCTCAGGGCCACCCAAACTTGGCTTGCCAGTCACCACTCCAGCCTCCGCCATCGCTCCCTCAATCGCGTCGCGCCCCACTATCCACTTGCCAGTGCCACGGGGATGAAACGTCTCCCAGGTGAACACCCGGTAGTGAGACTTCACAAACTCAAGCATCACACGATCCTTGGGAGGCACCTTGGCGTCCCACACAGCCCACCCATTGGGTCTCGCACACTCCGGCACCTCGCTACTGTCCATCTGCCTCCAGTAGCAAGCATCAATGCTCACATCCTTGAAAGAGGCGACAAAAGGTACGCCTTTGCCCGGAGTCAGGTCAAGCTTGGCATTCCATTGGTCGGTTCGTTTGCTGTTACACGGTACCCAGTTGGAGCCATCCCAAAGAGAAGCGGTGAGGAAGAGGGAAGTTGTCGGGAGCACACCAGCGTGAGTGTCCTTCGTCACCTCGCGCACCAGGATGTCATCCAGATACCACCGGATTCCCTCCGTATTTACTACAAACTTGTACTCGTGGAAGTCCAGGGTGGGGTCAAACCAGAACCGGAACCTTTCCTCATGTCCCCCAACTCCCCCCAAGAAGTAGTTCGTCTGAAGCAGGAGATCTCCTGAGTTGTCATCGCCAAGAATCTCAAAGTCAATCTCATCATGCATGTCGCGAGGCCATGAGCTGTTCCACTCTGATGTCAGCTGCAACCACAGGCAGCCAGAGAA